>JAECMU010033989.1:0-13639 GCA_016106625.1 Dracogyra subfuscus | reverse complement strand
TAACGACGCACTCAACACATATGGTTAAGGAACACACAGATATTGAGAGAGGAAACCCGCTGTCGCCACTTCATAGGCTACTCTTTCCAATTAGCAGCAAGGTATCTTTTATATGCGCCATCCCACAGACAGGATACCACATACCACGGCCTTTGATTTACCAGTTGTGGTGCATTGGCTGTGACGAGAAATAGCCCAATGGGCCCACTGACGGGGATCAATCCCAGACCGACCGTGCATCGAGCGCTGTAGCTACTAAAATTCTCAAATGGATGGGTCAGCTCTTTTTTTCAGACAAACTATGTTTCTCAAGACGGACTATTAGTCGCTAATCTGTCTGTCCAGCACAGAGGTTCACATGTTACAGCAAGGAGTCTTTTAGAATATACATTAAAAACACACTGTTATTAGTCAAGTTGCTGTCAACTATTGTCAAATGTCAGTAGATTTGTAGCTGACTAATCTCAAGCCAAACATGGGTGTCAAACAAAGGTACATGTATATAGGATGATCAACATCAATTAAAACAAATTCTACTGGTGCTGTATCTTTGTGATCACTTGTTTTGGACTTCTAAACCGATAACTCTTGGCATGTGCATACATGTCATGTTTGACAAACTGGCTTTGTAGTAGTTGTGGACCATTGGTGGAAATAAAACACAACATAGGGACACTGTGGTGGATCAATCCAGAACTGTACCTTGATGGCATGATGGATGCACATGCACCCATCTAGGGAGAAAATTTCCAGACATCTATCAATAACATTAGGTCTAAACTGTTACAAAATGTTTAATGTTTTACCAACAAAGGTCTACTTTAAAAACAACAAACAAAAACCTGAATCCTTATAGAACATTTTGCATACATGTATACAATCCTCGACTTATTTACCAAATCTCAAGTGAGCACTCCAAGCACTTTAAACGCCACATATTTAAGCACTCTGGACATCTTCAGGGGGGCACGTACTACTTAGTGACATGTAGAACTTTTCAAGTGCAATATAGTAATGTAGTAATGCATGACATTCAGATTGAGTGGGACACAGGGAAATCCCTCTGAATGAGTATATTTAATCTCTGTCATTTTAATCTGAACTGGCGTCCCAAATTACTGGTTATTCAAAGACATTAAACAAAAAACACGTAAAACTTCCATCAGAAGTTGCGAAAAGTAAAACACAGAAAACAGTTCTGGTAATTCGTTGGAATTTCATCACAGATCATTGGTTGTATATTGCAATTTTTAATTAAACAATCAGATGGATAGACTCTACAAATTATAATTTTTACCTTTAAAAGTTATTTAGTATCTTTTTTCTTTATGTAGACATAAAACAAAACACTAACCCCAACACATTTACATCAATTCCATCATCTGAACTGTAGGAACAACAAACACAACACATTTACATCAATTGCATCATCTGAACTGTGGGAACAACAACCCCAACACATTCACATCAATTGCATCATCTGAACTGTAGGAACAACAACCCCAACACATTTACATCAATTCCATTATCTGAACTGTAAGAACACTAACCTCAACACATTTACATCAATTCCATTATCTGAACAACAGGAACAACAGCCCCAACACTTTTACATCAATTGCATCATCTGAACTGTGGGAACAATTACAGTTAACATAATTATTCCATGACATTGGTAGAGCCCAACGGATTAATTTTTAAAAATCATAATCGATCACTAGAAGATCACTAACAGAAATATTGTTTTAAAATTCTACACTGCAGAATCTTAAAAGTTTGTTTAAATGTTTAACGACACCACTAGAGCATTGATTCATTAATCATCAGCTATCTGCAGAATCTAGTGAAAATCCTTATTGATTTATTTCTACCATGGCTATTTTAATTTACACCACATGTGACTACTTGAAAAGACAAACTTCCTTCCAGAATCTAAACAACATTTCTGTGGAATTAAATGGCTTGCCTACCAAAAACTGATGCAGTAAATAAGGAAAATAATTTGTTCTGTAACATGATTAGTTTCTTTTTAAAAAAATGTATTTAAAAAACATTTTAATTTTAAAAAAATCCTACTACAAGTTTTAATTTTCTTTTTTTTTCTTTCTTCTTTTTTTTTTGTTGTTGAAGATGCATTGCCATCGAGATAAACATTCACAGAAGCAACTATAAACCAAGTTTTATTGATCTAAGACTTTTATTAAATCTTAGAAATGGAGCCACATTGCAAATGCAAAAACATAACATTGAGCCGAATTATAAACACAAAACCTGACACCATCAGTTGCCAGAAAGGTAATTTACCTATATCAATCTCACCCTTTCACTTCTTTAAAGGCATACTGTCACAGATCTAAGGACATTATTTCTCTAAAAATAAATAATTAATCAAAATTACATTATTTTTTTGCAGACCAAATCTACCTATTGCATCACTTTAACTACACCATGATGGAGTAAAATCCATGTCAACCCTCTCAGCAATGTTAATTTTTGAATTCAATTATTTTTTACAAAATATCATTAATAAGTGGAATATGGTTGTTATTTTGATGGATGAATAAAGTGCATTTAGGGACAAATCAAATACAGTTGAACCTGTATATGGCAGCCACTCGTGGGACATGACAAAAGTGGCTGCCATAGAGAGGTGG
This sequence comes from Dracogyra subfuscus, assembly GCA_016106625.1. Classification (NCBI taxonomy): domain Eukaryota; kingdom Metazoa; phylum Mollusca; class Gastropoda; order Neomphalida; family Peltospiridae; genus Dracogyra; species Dracogyra subfuscus. The sequence continues at coordinate 10,985 of JAECMU010033989.1, read as the reverse complement.
CCGCCGTATGCAGGCCATATATAAGTCCAAATTAAAAAAAACAATTACACATATGTTGCAGTAGAACTATTAAGGAGCCATATACATTTTCAAAAACGTAATTAAAAACAAGGCAAAAAATTATCATCTATATGAAATTTTATTAAGTGAATATTTAACAAACAACAGAATAATGGAGCACTGTTCTGCGCATTAACGTCACTGATTATCCTTTAATGTTCACTTGCTAATGAAGCCACGGGACTAATGATTGCCGCTAATTACCTTTAAAGGGCCGCTGTTTATCAAGCCAATTGGTTATATCAACAAAAACATTTTACTTTTTTTTTATGATTGCCAACATTTCTTTATAACTTGCACTAAAAAACAATTGTGGCCACGATAGGAGGTTCATTTTCGCTTTTTTATGACAAAAGTGTGGCCGCTGGCCGCGTTGAGCAGGTGGTTACCATATAGAGGTAAAATATATAGTAAAATTCATTGGGGGGACCTCAGGGTGGCCGCCATGGACAGTTGACCGCCATATGAAGGTGGCTGCGAAGGCAGGTTTGATTGTACATATATTTTTAAGTGATACTTTGTTAGGCAATGTAATAGGTGAGTGGTCTGTGACAATATGCCTTTAAGGTGAGACAAAAATGAATCAAAGATGATGACGTACACATACACACTCTTTTGAACTGCAGACGGATAAGTTTCTACACTACCATTAATATCTCATTGGCCGTTGGCGTGTATATCGTCTCAGGAAAAACGTGCATACCTTGGCATTCCTCGCAACAATCATGTTGCAATATTTATAAACAATATCTAACACAGGCAGGATGCCGCCCCAGGTACTCTGAGAAACTGTTTACAATGGCAACCAACAGCATTACAGCATTTTATGTGTGGTAGATGCCCTGTTCTGTTACTGTGTAATACTGGAGAACGTATCTAGCCTCCAGCAACACACATCCACCACTATTAATCAGATAAGCAAGATACATGAGATACATGTATTACAATGCTGAGTGTTGAGGAAAAACCCTCACACGTTTTTGTTTCCTAGATCTTGTAAGATCTTGTAAACAGCTTACAGTTCTTTATACTGTCATGATGCTTATCGGATTCCATCTTAGTGGAAACAGGAAGTTCAAGGTAATACGTTCTTTAATGGACAGAAAGACGACCTTAAAATTACTTCAGTTCGTGTTACATTTTTCAGTGGATAGAAAAACAATCTTAAAATTACCTGTGCTCAGGTTGTTTTTTTCAGTGGCCAGAAAAACAATCTTAACATGAATTTTGTTGCCTTAAATAATACCAAGGATATATATAATGTATTTCAGTTCATTTTATTAATACTGATACGGTCATGGTATATACTGTCCTGTTTAAAGGAATATACATATAAAGTAGCAGATTTCCTCTCTAAAATTATATGTTAGAATTACCAAATGTTTGACATCCAATAACCGATGATTCATAAATCAATGTGCTCTAGTGGTGTCATTAAACAAAATAACCACTTTAGATAAGTCATAACAGCAGCTTAAAAAATTAGATGAGATTTTTATTATTAAACCAATATTCATCTCCTCCCCCACGGTCTTGTAATTTATCAACATACATATATATAGACACTTCATAAAATAATGACTAGTGTTTCTATTTTGGCTCGCCAGGTACGGCTTGGTTGCAGCCAACACTGTCAAATATTCAGAACATTTTGACTGGAGTTTGCAACCTGGACCTCCAGCCCAGAGTCAACATGCACTGTGCACTTGACACGACACAATGAGAAAGAGTCGCACACTCAAACCATCTGTCGCTGGATTGCTGGATCACGTCTGTTTGGTCAGAGACAACATGGAATGCATTAACATGCAGATTCTCCCAATAAGCATGTACAGCAGACAGTTGTAAGGGCAAGAAACAACACATTATGTAACTGTGAAATATTAACGCTACATGTACGAGACTGGATCAATCTGCAGAATGTGTGTGTGTGTGTGTCGAGCTACCTGTGCATGTACTGCTCAGCTATTCCATGCAGCTACACCATAGCCTTCTTCTTTTGTTCAACAACACTACTAGTGCATATTGTATAGCCATATTGATGCGGAGGTTAAGCATGCATGGCAGATTACTTGGAAACATTAAAATATTTTAAATATTCTATTAACAGTGCTGTATGGATTTGTATATTAAAAGTCTATGCACAGCCTATGTACTTTCATGTCAAAATTTAATGGAGTGACACATGTGCACATGTAGCTATTCGAAGGGAGAAAAAAGCCTACTGATAACCTCTATCAAAATGTTTTAAAAAAACATATATGTGCCCAATAGTAGACTATATGTAGTAGTAATTAATACATGACCTCTACACTATCATTCCATCGGAGATATAACCACATAAAATGTTTCAAGACAACAGTTACACGGACATAACAGATAAGTACCATTTATTTCTTAACAATACCACAAGCCATACGCCATTAACAAGACCATTAACTGTACCCGGCCCATAGAGGACCGGATATCAAGCATGGAGTAAGCACCAGGTTATCAGTTTATTAATGAATCTGCTGTTATGACCTCCGACACGGGTCGCCTCAACTCTTGTGAGATTCGACTTGACAGCTCTCCATGCTTTGAGTGTCACACAACACGAGTAACGCGATCTCATAGTTCAAGTGACTCAACTTGTTACTTTAGGTAAACTTTGTCATTTACGACCTGCATGTAGATTTTACCTTTTCTATTATGTAGATTTCTCAGAGTGAAAGACACATCAGGGATTCTGGAGGGTTTTTTAATGTGTAGTTGTAGTATTCATGTAGTAAAAGAGGTACCTACACATGTAACACGCAAATTTACAAAACAAGTTTCATGTGGTGCAGTATGTTTTGCTTGACAGAAACGAGCGATGTCATATAAATTTGCATTACCGATGCACATATAAAATGGTTCGTTTATGTAATTTGTGGAGGCCTGTCAAGTTTTGTAAAGTTATTGCAGTCCTGAAAAAACCCCATCTAACTATAACCTGGAACGCAATCAGAAGTAGGCCCAATGCTATAAGAAACAATTAATCAGTTGATTTAAAATTTCACGATGTTGAGATCTATGTCTAAACACATTTACAGCTGTACATATAAACAATAATTTACATATACATATAGGAACGTTAGGGAACATTGTTTTCAGTGTCGCATCATGATTCTCCTCACAAGTTTTTTTAATTTAACAACGCATTCAGCACATTTTATTTATGGTTATATGGCATCAGACATATGGTTAAGGACCAAACAGATATTGAGAGATATTTCATGGGCTACTCTTTTCAATTAGCAGCATGGGATCTTTTATATGCACCATCCCACAGACAGGATAGTATATACCATGGCCTTTGATATACCAGTCATGATGCACTGGCTGGAATGAGAAATAACCCAATGGGCCCACCAACGGGGTTCAATCCATGCAGACAATGCGTCAAGTGAGCACCTTACCACTGGGCTATGCCCCCCGCCCAAAATTGACTAGAAAATTTGGCAATCAAAATTTTTGAAAACAAAATGTCCCATCATTTAGTCCTCAAGTGGAGGGTTACCATTTTAAAAACGTGACTGTTATAGCTCGACAGATTCACAAAAAACATTCTTACTATTTTGCAGCTATATTTTCTGAAGGTAATTATAATGCCTAACAATCAAAGCCTTGCTAAAATAACAAATCCAGTTATGGTAAAATTATTTATTTTTATGGACAGACTAACAGCACAATTTCTATTTTAATACATAGTAACCAATTAATTAGTTTTTCTATCTGAAGAACTTGTGTTCATCAAGATTAATTATTTCCATCTTGCTTTGTTAGGTCAGGTCAGGTCATAGGGTTTAACGTGCACATTCAGAGCAAGCTGTTGTAGTGCACATCTGTCGTGGGTGCAAGTGCTTGCGAAGCATGCTCTTCCATCCAAGACAGAAAGTTGGGTGCGGGGGCGAGGGGACCACCTGCACTGGCAGGTGCAAGGGAGCACCAGCAGTCCGACCGAAATCGGTAGCAGGTGGGAGTGGGTGGTGGTGCTATGGAATTTTGAATGGAGCATTAATAAGCCAAAGAGAAAAAGTTGCGCAGTTTGATTTGAGGTAATTTTGGCACAAATTTTGAACGGTCAATCTAAATTATAAAAAAAGCATTCGAGCTAGTATAGGTTTTGGCTTAGTATATCGAGAGTAGCCCGTTCGCTTTGTTAGTTACATGCAGCTTACATGTATGTCATTTAAATCTAAACTTGTGGTACTCTTTGTCATGGAAATAATCCTCTTGACATAAAACTGTAAAGGAAGATTTAAGGGTATTCAGTACAGAGTCTGGTATCCCCCTACTCCAAAGACTCTGTTAGTTTACATGTACGTTCTTGAACACATGTCCACCCATTTAAGTCTATACTAAAAAGATGTCTGCATTCAGTGTATCTACAGTATTCTACTCACAAGCCAAGTTCAGGTAGGGTATCGTAGTCTATGTAATAATATAAAGTATTGTTGAGAAAGATTTAATAGGATTGTATTGATTTTATGGATGGATGAATGGATGGATTGATGGATGGATGGATGGATGAGTCGATGGATTGATGGATAGAGGGTGGATGGATGGATGGATGAATGATTGAATGAATAAATGGATGAATGGATGGATGGATGGATGGATGGATGGATGGATGGATGGATGGATGGATCAATGGATAGAGGGTGGATCAATGGATGGATGGATGGATGGATGGATGGTTGGTTGGTTGATTGGCTGGTTGGGTGGGTGGATGGATGGATAGATGGATGGATGGATGGATATATGGATGGATGGATCAATGGATAGAGGTTGGATGGATAGATCAATGGATGGATGGATAGATCAATGGATGGATGGATGGTTGGTTGGTTGGTTGGTTGGTTGGTTGGCTGGTTGGTTGGGTGGATGGATGTATAGAGGTGGATGGATGGATGGATGGATGGATGGATGGATGGATGGATGGTTGGATGGTTGGATGGATGGTTGGATGGTTGGATGGATGGTTGGATGGTTGGATTACTACTTAAGAAAAATTGCATTCACAAATTCTTTCTTTTTAAAGTGGGTCAACTGACGTATTTTTAAAGCCCGAATCTTATCAGCTTTGTCTTGTCTTGTCAAGGCCATTTAAAAACAAAATCAATACCTTCATTCAAAGCATTAAAATAAAATATTTTAAAAACCTGCCCACCAACTCGGGTCTGAAATATAAAGCTGAAACTGGACAAATAAAGATTCATTTGAAGTTCCACCTCAATCTTCTGCTGGTACGTTGTATAATAAACAAGAAAAGGATTCTGTATTGCCTACTGGAAAACAATTTAAGAGGTGACTTATTAAATTCTTCCTGCCATATCTGATTGGTAATTAGATTGCCAGCCAGGACCCGCAGCCCAGAAACAGGCCATCAGGAAACCATTGTGGCTGATCAAATAAAAAGAAGAGCATAGAAATGGAAGAAGTCCCCTTTATCCCACTTAACACATGGAACCCAGCTCTTAACCAGCTGTCGGAGTCCGGCCTGCAGCGCCACAAGACAAGTCATCGGATTCAGATCCACAGTTAGGAGCTATGTCACAGTTCTAAACTCAACAGTCTCAATTATTCACATGTGGTTTTTCAAATGAATTGTTAAAAGGCAATGATACTATTAATCATCATAATTAGAAAATCTGTTTCTAATTCTGATTATTATTCTTACTTACCTAGTGCTAGAACAACAACTATGTTATGCAGCCTGAGTCATCTCCACCACTTCAAAATTACCAGGTTGAAACTGTATAGCATAGTCGATGCACTAGCACAGCAAGTTGAATAAAACTACTATTAATTTTTTATATTACCTTTTTAACAACACCACTAGAGCACATTGATTTATTAATTATCGGCTATTTGATGTCAAACATTTGGTAATTTAGTCATTTAGTCTTAGAGAGGAAACCCGCTACACTTTTCCATTTGTAGCAATGGATCTTTTATATGCACCATACCAGACAGGACAGCACATATCACAGATTTTGAAATGCCAGTCAAGGTACACTGCCTGGAATGAGAAATAACCCAATGGCCCACTGATGGGGATCAATCTCAAACCGCATCAAGTAAACGCTTTATCACTGGGCTATGTTCTTCCCTATTACCTTTTTATTTAGCATTAAATTGCATACATTTGTATTATGTTATAACCTAAACTTGCTTGGATTAGCAATTCTGGAAAATCCACTGCACTTCTGGTTCTCCCAGAGCTAAATGTAGTCAGTGGTTTTAAACACATATGGAAGCTATAAAATCAATATAAATATATACGAGTATTTTAACCTGGAAGAAAGGTGGGTTTTCGTTGTTGTTGTTTTACTGCACTAACTGGCAGAACCATGTATGTAACTTGAAAGAGAGTAACATATAAAACCTACCGCAACCAAATCAGTCCTTGGTTTTTGAAAGTGGATGGAAAATCGCACACCTCAATATGCTAAGGCATGTGAAAAATCACTCTCCAAAATAAATAAAATAGGCAGCGTAGCTCCGAATGGATTTTGAGTGGTACCCATCTATTTTACGTGCACCGTTTGTTGAGTGTAACGTGCGCTGTTTTTCACACTCATCAGATTGAAATAACACTCATTCCAATGTTATAGAGCTCTATTGTAGAACTGGCAACAGCTTAAAGGGTCACATACAACAGAGTACATGTACATGGATTTAGTATGAAAACCACTCGACTAATTTACAAACTGACCCAGTTACATTTAGCTCTACAGGAACTGGGTATGTATGTAACTCAAACTTGACAACAGCATTGATAGCAATTGTTATACCTGCAATATGATTGCTGTAGGCCAGGCAATAAAAATTATTGCCAGTGGTTCGAGGGGATAAGTTTTGCTTTTTAAGTTACCTGTAGGCAGGCTCAAATTAACATTTGAAACCTGTTGAAGGTAATAACTTCTTAAGTTTAAGTCATATGTAACAAAGTCAGCAGCGCCATAAGACATTTCTTAAGATACTAGGCAACCTAGCATGCAATGAATGAACACTAATGTATTGTCAATTTATGTCAGTACATGTAGTGTGTTCCTTCAAAATCTATCAGAAAATATAACTTCAATTTTCCAAATAATAATTACCTGTATGTATTATTTATTAGCACCACTTAGCACATTTTTAAAAATTCATAACAAAAACAGGATTCTTATGGATTTCAATGCAATCAAATTGTAGAAATCCAAAAGGATTCTACAAATGTATTAGAATCTGACCAAAAAAAATCATTGGCATGCTGATGCCAGTTTGTATTGTGCTTTTTACAGTGCCACGAGCCAGATCTGAATTAACTGGGCAAACAGCAGACAGCAAGCAATGCTACAAGCCAGATCTTAAGTAACTTGGCGAATGAAGCCAAATATGTGACATTCATTGAGCATGCTCCGGGATGAACATGCAGTATGACCTCAGCACTCACGGCACTCTCACCACTAACTCTTGTAATCAGCCTGACGATTGTAATCAAAGGCAAGTGTACTAATAACTGTTTCTGGCCACAAAGAACCATCATAAAAGCAATTACAATGAGCATGATTACCCCATTATGTCCCATTGCTGGACCCATCTGACAGTGTCACTTCCTCGCACTAATCATAAACCAAGAAGAATCAGAAGTTGGAACTTCCATATGTCATTAAGAAGCTGAACTTGTACAGTATGGTAATTACAATGTAGTGTCTTGATATGCTAATGACTTTACATTTATGGGGATGCCTTAATTAGTCTGAAGCCTGCAATATTATTTGGTCCAGTAGTAGAAGTAACAGTACATGCTGTGTGTTTCCAAGCTACCAGCATCTGTCCTGGATGCAAGAGGTCAAGGGAATGATTGGTCTCAAATGACTCATCAGGTTTTTATCTGGCTATGCAGTTTTCTATTATCCACATATCAAAGCTGTGGATTATATCGTTACTTTTATGGGGTTTGATCTGGCTCAAGCGGTAGAGCGCTCATCATCTGAGGTTCTTTGGGTTAAAAGATTAAGCCTACTCCGTGAACTCATTCTCCAATTGGGTGTTTTCCCATCTCAACCACTGCTCCACAACTGGTATATTAAAGATCATGGTATGTGCAGTCCTGCCTGTGGGGAAAGTTCTTGCTGGTAATGTGAAAATGTAGCAAGTTTCGTCTAAAGTCTCTATGTTGAACTTACCAAATGCAGGGCTTCTAGATTATGGTACCTAGTATATATTTTGTAAATATGAATATCTTGCCCCATCTTTCCACCCCAATGTAAGGATTTTTAAGCTCAATCTCCTTCTTTAGGTGACATATCGGATTATTACTATTAGTAAAATTGTACTTATTTAAAGTAGGGCTAGTGGATTTTTAATCATGGCTAATACATTTTTTTTAATCACTGATCCCATGGCTAGTGGATTTTTATAAAATTCTAGAAGCCCTGCCAAATGTCTGACATCCAGCTGATTATTAATTAATATATGTGCTTTAGTGGTGTCATTAAAGAAAACAAACATTGTTATTTTTGTGCCAAATAACAAACAAAAAAATCTATGCTGCTAATACAGGTACTAGTTGGTGTTGGATTGGTATCTCAGTACTAAATCAGAAGAAGAAGAAGAAGAAGAAGAATTGTTTTATTTAATGATGCACTCAACACATTTTATTTACGGTTATATGGCATCAGACATATGGTTAAGGACCACACAGATTTTGAGAAGAAACCCGATGTTGCCACTTCATGGGCTACTCTTATGTCGATTAACAGCAAGGGATCTTTTATTTGCACTTCCCACAGGCAGGATAGCACAAACCATGGTCTTTGTTGAACCAGTTATGGATCACTGGTCAGTGCAAGTGGTTTACACCTACCCATTGAGCATTGTGGAACACTCACTCAGGGTTTGGAGTCGGTATCTGGATTAAAAATCCCATGCCTCAACTGGGATCCAAACCCAGTACCTACCAGCCTGTAGACCGATGGCCTAACCACACCACCACCGAGGCTGATCATGTCCTAAATCATACCTAGGGTTTGATCAGTACATTTTTTTTTTAAATCATGTTCTTTTAACATCATTAAGTTGTTCTAGTTTTCATATTGCATATATAATTTGTATTGTGCATTCACACGTTGTTTTGAATCTCTTTATCCTTCCCACATACACTCAGGATAGCAATAGTTACTGAAGCTATTTGCCAAAACATGGTGCCAGTCTGTAACCAGTGAAACACTATGCCACTTACTAGCATAGCCCTGTGTGTTAAAATCATAGCCGTCAGTCATTGTGATGAGCCAGAAATTAGCCTCGTCCTGCTTATCAACCCGCTCAGCATGACGCTCAAGTAACACACTCCTCTGTGGTCAATAGATCACGGCAGAAAATCAAGTGTTTTGACGGTCTTGCATACTGCTACCAATTGTGTGCAATTAGTCCAGAGAACAACCAACATGAAAGCCGGTCGTGTTGATATTTATGCTCTGCTATGGTTATTTAGCACATCGAGAGACCGGTTTCTGTTGATAGCCAAGTTAAGGTACACTGAGCTTGGTTAGTACGAGTAGTACATGTGTGTGGATGGTTGACAGACTGATACTACTGAATACTAAACAGATTATCAGTTCTCTACAACTAAAGACTACTGCAGGCCCCGTGATTTTAACATCATGGCAACGCCATTCAAATAGCATGAAGTTAAAGTCTAAACTAAGTTTTATAAGCATGGGCCCAAAACAATTCACATAGGTTGGGGTGGGGGATGGATTTCTGACCAAAATCATCATCATCATTACCATCATCATCATCACTACCATCATCATCATCATCACTACCATCATCATCATCATCACCATAACTGCTATCATCATCATCACCACCACCATCATCATCATCACTATCATCATCACCACCATCATCATCATCACTGCTATCATCACCACCATCATCATCACTGCTATCATCACCACCACCATCATCATCATCATCACTGCTATCATCATCACCACCACCATCATCATCATCACTATCATCATCACCATCATCAGGTCATACCCTGTGACAACAGTCTGCAACTTTCAGATTAACATTTAGCCATCGTGATCCGTTTCCATCATGATAGGACCATTAATATGTCAGTGGGGATGAAACGGATCCCAGGATGCCACAGTAATACTGTGATACATTACAGTGGACCAATTTTCATACGGGACTTTCCTATGCTTCCCCTGCAAATTGCTACATAATTTGTCCTTGCTCAAAGGTCACAAAGAGTAGACTATGGTCCAAATTATGACACAACGTGCAGACAACCCATACCGCAATCAAACTGCAATCACATTTTGTGATGCTGTTCCCAATAGCAAAGGTTAAAAGAAAAATTAACCTGGTGTTGAGAGTAATTTGTTAGTTGTCTGCAATGTCACACCAGAAAGAAATATTATTCTGCACATCATTAACAGAATTGAAAATTGATACTACTAAAAAAAATTCTTTTTTCAGAAATACACGAACATGCCATGTCAATAACTCTTATTGGATGGCAAAAACTTCAAGTGATCTGTCGTATGGGTAACACTATATTGTGTGTGTGTGTGTGTGTGTGTGCGTATGTGTGTGTGTGTGTGTGTGTGTGTGTGTGTGTGTGTGTATATGTATGTGTGCTATATACAAGATATTCATACAATTATGGTAAGAGTATTTGTGTGAATGCCAATCTAATTTTTATATGCACTGAGCAATTCACCTCAACTTGAATTTCATATTTATATCCATATAAAGTTGAAAAAGCTATCCTGAGCTCACACATTTTGGCTATCTCAGCTGTCTGTCCATGGCAGGAAAGAAGGAAATGTTTCATTTAATGACACACTCAACACATTTTATTTATGGTTATATGGTGTCAGACATGTGGTTAA
>JAECMU010033972.1:0-11138 GCA_016106625.1 Dracogyra subfuscus | reverse complement strand
AATTTTGAATGGAGCAGTTAATATGCCAAACAAAAAAGGTGCACATTTCAGTATGAAGGAATTTTGATGCAGTTTTTGAACAGTTGTTCAAAATGGAAATGGTAACGGAGCTAGTATAGTTTTTGAACTTAGTAGATCGAGAGTAGCTCGAACAATCAGCTCTTGTGGAGATGCATTTATACAGGCATATAGCCTGTTTACCAATCCACTATCATTTTTGTGAATAAATACTGTTTACAAAAATAATAATAATAATTACTGTACATCAATCAATGTTGTCTTTTTTTTCCCTTTAAATTTTATTACTCCAGAAACTATTTGGTAATGTCAGGATTGGGGGCCCTGAAGTCATTACTTACAGTACGAGTCTATAATATAAGTACATATAGGCCTATGTCAGGGATCTATCCAGACATTCTCTGGTACCCAAAAAGGTCCCCCTCCCAAAAGAAACAGGCATTGAATATTCCCAATTTGTCTTCATTGTTTATTTTGTCAATGGTGTCTTAATGCAACAGTCATGTGGCAAAATTCTGTAAGTATTTTTCACTTTTCTCAGTGGCATGTTTAGGTTGAGAGTTCATGAATAATTTGACTGGTACCTTTTGTCTTCTATCATATTGCATTCATACAATATTAGGCTGAAAAAACCAGTCTAGCAAACGACCGTGACGGCTCGCCCTCCTGAACACGTCTCTGATGAATCAACAAGTTATGTGACAATTCTGATCATGAACATTGATATTTACACATCTTTAAATAAGGCTAAACATTTTGGGTTGTGAAGTGCCAACAAATTACTACAGTCCGTCCCCCATGGATCACATTTTTTTCATACTATGTAATTTACTACAAGTTATTTATTTCCGTGCCAAATGATTTGTAAATTGCACACACAAATTGTATTTCTTTGTTATTTCCAAAACACTTTTACTTTTCTTCTTACGACAAACCAAACTGAATTTTTTTTTTTTTTTAAATCATTTTAATAGAATGATGCAGGCCCATATGCAGGATTTTTAATGGGTGTGTGCGAATTACTTGTGATTGGATCTTAACATAAAAATAACCCATAAAAACAGCAACGATTACATAACGTTATTTAAATTTAATAGAGAAAAGTGGACCTTTAGTAATTTGGGGGGGGGGGGGTGCGTACACACCTGCCACACACACACATACCCTGCATACGGGCCTGATGATGGGACGGAATACAAGTGCATATACATTTCACATTCTATCTCAATACAATACAATTCAGTGAACATGTTTGTGATAAAAATGTTGATATAATGTTTGCTTACTTTGACAGGAGGTCGCCTATTTCCTGCGTCTGCTTGGAGACGATGTTCTGTAGCTCCTCAATCCGATCATCCTTGATCTGTAAAATCTCCAGAACCTTCAAATCCTTGGCCTCTGCCTTCTCCTTTTCCCTGAACACAATAGACAAAACATGAATTAAACACCAACTAACACATCTAAAACAATTTCATTAATAACTTTTCAAACACAATAGACAAAACATGAATTAAACACCAACTCACACATCTAAAACAATTTCAGTAATAACTCCCATTGGGCTATTTCTCGCTTCAGCCAGTGCACCACGACTGGTATATCAAAGGCTGTGATATATGTTATCCTATCTGTGGGATGGTGCATATAAAAGATCTCTTGCTGCTAATCGAAAAAGAGTAGTCCATGAAGTGGTGACAAGCGAGTTTTCTCTCTCCAAATATGTATGGTCCATAACCATATGTCCGACGCCATATAACAGTAATTAAAATGTGTTGAGTGTGTTGTTAAATAAAACATTTCCTTTCTTCCTTCAGTAATAACTTTTCTAACACAATAGACACAACATGAATTCAACATCAACTCACACATCTAAAACGATTTCAGTAATAACTTTTCTAACACAATAGACACTACATGAATTCAACATCAACTCACACATCTAAAACGATTTCAGTAATAACTTTTCTAACACAATAGACACAACATGAATTCAACATCAACTCACACATCTAAAACAATTTCAGTAATAACTTTTCTAACACAATAGACACAACATGAATTCAACATCAACTCACACATCTAAAACGATTTCAGTAATAACTTTTCTAACACAATAGACACTACATGAATTCAACACCAACTCACACATCTAAAACGATTTCAGTAATAACTTTCCGAACAATACAAACTTGACATTTATGTCTGAAAAATGTAAATTTATACATACAAAAGGAGTGAAACGAAACCTTCCCAAACAGTTTTGTTTAACAACACCACTAGAGCACATTGATTAATTAATCATCGGCTATTTGATCTTGCCGATCAACACACACACACACACATTGACACTCACACAACCATAGACAGACACACTCACATACACAACCATCGACAGACACTCACACAACCAGAGAGCACACTCACACAACCATAGACACACTCACACAACCATGGACAGACACACTCACACAACCATAGACAGACACACTCACACAATCATAGACACACTCACATAACCACACAGATACACTCACACAACCATATACAGATACACTCACACAACCATAGCCAGACACACTCACACAACCATAGACAGACACACTCACACAACCATAGACACACTCACACAACCATAGACAGACACACACAACCACAGACAGATACACTCACACAACCATAGACAGACACACTCACACAACTATAGACAGACACACTCACACAACCATAGACAAACACACTCACACAACCATAGACAAACACACTCACACAACCATAGAGAGCACACTCACACAACCATAGAGAGCACACTCACACAACCATAGAGAGCACACTCACACAACCATAGAGAGCACACTCATACAACCATAGACACGCTCACACAACCATAGACATGCTCACACAATCATAGACATGCTCACACAACCACAGACACACTCACACAACCATAGACAGACACACTCACACAACCATAGACAGACATGCACAGACACACTCACACACAACCATAGACAGACACACTTACACAACCATAGACAGACATGCACAGACACACTCACACACAACCATACAGGGTTTCTGCCAGAGGGTAAAACGAGTATGGCACCATTCCCAAAGTGTTTGCAGATTTATTTTATCAAGCTAACCTTTTGATGACAAAATTAATTATTCTTATCATTACCTTATCATTTTTTTAACCCTAATCATAAACACAACCCATTTTCTTTCTGGGGGAGATCCCCCCCCCCACCATAACCAGTGGTTGTATTCAATTCAATAGAGCCAAACCCAAAATTTCCTTTTGGCAGAAACATCGACACTCTCTCACACACACACACATAAACAGACATGGAAAGAGACACACACACCCATAAACAGACATGGACAGAGACACACCCACCCATAAACAGACATGGAAAGAGACACACCCACTCATAGAAACACATGGACAGAGACACACACTCATAGAAACACATGGACAGAGACACACCCACCCATAGAAACACATGGACAGAGACACACCCACCCATAGAAACACATGGACAGAGACACACCCACTCATAGAAACATATGGACAGAGACACACACTCATAGAACACACATGGACAGACACACCCACCCATAGAAACACATGGACAGAGACACAACACACATTGACAATGACATAGAAAGCATGACAAGAAGTGAGTACCGCTGCTAATTAGTGGTCTACGAGGATGTCTGTGTCACCTGTGATGTGATTGCGGTGATCAAGACATACGACACCGGGTGACAGGCCGATCCCCTCGCCGCTGTGCCGCACAGCGCTGCCAGCCGAGCCAAACAGATCGCATCCATTTGCCTGCTCAATAATCCAATAACTGTGTCCCAGCCCTGTCACACCGAATTGTCTCAGCAGCTAACAGCCAAGAGCAATCTACAACGCTTACTGTCTCCAGATGGTGTCCAGGGGCCTCTGCACTATTTAATTCTTTGTTTTTTCATTGTTTTGTTATGATCTATTAAAATAAGACACTATAAAATATGTATGATTTGTTTTGTTCCAAAAATGGGTGACAGAATGAGGAGGCAATTACAATGTGAATGGTGGCCGACAGTGTCGGGTAAAATCGGTTTCTGGACCATGGATTTTCAAAATTTCCATCTGCCTTTAATGGACTTGCACTTCTTAGCAGAGCTATTAACATCTCACTCCGGGTGGGAGCCGGCGCCGGGAATTGAACCCAGTGTCTACAAGCCTTAAGTGTGATGCATTAACCATTACACAACTGCAGCCAGTGCTGATACGGGGTTCGATATTGCGTGCAGCAAGAATGATGTCTGGAATCGCTGAACTTTGGCAGCAAAAACATTGCTGCAATGATTTTAAAGCAAAGTCAATATAAAATACCAAACATGGTCCATTGCGTTGAAAAACATGTCCACTCTTTTGCATTCCTTTGTGAAAATGTGCTGGGGTGTCGTTAAACATTTACTCATTCATTTGTTTATAAAAAAAATAAAAAAAATAAAAATAAAAGGCATCCATATTGTTCACATTGTGAACATCTCTGTATGTATTGTACTCTATTTACAATAAAATTAATTCTAGTTCAGTCAACCAATAGACAGGAAGGAAGAAAGGAAATGGTTTATTTAACGATGCACTCAACATATTTGATTTACGGTTACACAGATATTGAGGGAAAAAAACTGCTGTCGCCACTTCATGGACTCTTTTCGATTAGCAGAAAGGGATCTTGTATATGCACCATCCCATGCAGTAGAGGAGCCAGAAAGTCATGCTAGAAAAGCCATCTAGCAAACGTCCCCATGACGGTAATGAGACTGTTTCATTGGTTAATTGGTCTTGTCGTTTAGGAGGTAGACGGCCGTTGTTACCTGTTCATGATGTCATTCAATAATAAAGATAATAGATGATGTCATGTAATAAGTAACACTACACGCATTCGTTCTTTTGACGTTTAATAATTTGTTGGTTGTTTTTGTTGGTTTGTTTAACGACGCACTCAACACATTATAATGACGGTTATATCGGCGTCGGACATATGGTTATGTCGAGAAAAAACCCAGTGGTTAGCTGACGGGGATCGATCCTAGACCGACCACGCATTAGGCGGGCACTGTACCAATGGGCCATGCTGCCCGCTACGTTTAATAAATATCAGCTGTGAGCAAGGTCTCACATCACGGTACAAAAATTAAAAGCAGTGAATTTTATAATAATTATACTAAAATTATACATTTGACTGAACCAGAAAATGTTTCTACACTGCTCCTTTTGTAGATGGTTTTTCTGACTCACATTTCAAGAAAATCAATCCTTGGAGCTCCAACAATAGATTGTCTTGAGATATGTGTCATAAAAAACATCTACAAAAGGACTGTGTCAGAAACTATTATTCTGTTAAACAGTCTCCAACAGTAAATAGCATTTAACACCATCCAACAGTTTTAATTCTACCTTTATCTATTTAACTGTGTTGCTCTGGAACATGGCCCGATATATCTGTGAAATTCAGTTTGATAGCAGATATACCAGACTATTTGGAAAGGTACTTGGATCCCAGTGACAAATAATCAAATGCATCAACAGTTCTGATTGTGTGAACTTTTGGAAATACTTAAATTTTATGAGTTATCCGATAAAAGAAATTATGAAAATATACAAGTCAGAATTAGGAAGGAAATGTTTTATTTAACAACGCACTCAACACATTTTATTTACAGTTATATGGTGTTGGCCTACACAGATAATGAGAGGAAACCTGCTGTTGCCACTTTGTGGGCTACTACTTTCAATTACGCCAGGTCAGGTCATAGGGCTTTACGTGCACATTCAGAACAAGCTGTTGTAGTGCACGCCTGTCCTGGGCATAAGATATAGTCTCTGCCTGCTCCTCCGTTCAGGACAGGAAAGGTAGTGGGAGAGAGTGGAGGAATTGCCTGCACTGGCAGGTGCAAAGGAGAATCAGCAGCCTGACCAAGGTCGGTTGCAGGCAGCAGTGGGCCGACCTTGGTCAGGCTGCTGGTTCTCCTTTGCACCTGCCAGTGCAGGCAATTCCTCCACTCTCTCCCACTACCTTTCCTGTCCTGAACGGAGGAGCAGGCAGAGACTAGATCTTATGCCCAGGAATTCCGGTGCTATGGAATTTTGAATGGAGAAAAGTATTATGCCAAAGAGGAAAAGTGCACAAATTTGGTTGAGGAAATTGGGCACAACTTTGAAAGGTCAGCCAAAAATGAAAGTTCCAGAGCTAGTACAGGTTTTGACAGGAGTGAATCGAGAGTAGCTCATTAACTAGACATCTATGATGCTGTGCTGGCTCCCTAGGTTGCCCATAGGGCCCTTCAAAACGGCCTGACCTCTCTGGTCGTCACATGACAATCCAACTTTCAATTAGCAGCATGGGATCTTTTATATGCACCAACCCACAGACATGACAGTACACGCCACTGCCTTTGTTACATCAGTTGTGGAGCACTGGTTGAAACAAGAAATAGTTCAATGACATCCATAACAATGTACTGTTTGGTAATTTTGACACAGAAACCCAGTAGATTTTTCCATTAGCAACAAGGAATATTTTATATGCACTTTCCCACAGACAGTAAAAGCATATACCACTGCCTTTGACCTGTATACCTCCACCTGTTACCGGCTACAGTCAGACTGCTGGCGCTCCCTTGCACCTGCCAGTGCAGGCGGTCTCCCCCTCCCTACCCATCCCCACCTTTCCTGTCCTGGACATGGAGCTGCTGAGACCGGCACCTGTGCCCAGGACAGGCATGCGCTACAACAGCTTGCTCTGAATGTGCACGTTAAACAATCATTCCATTCCATTGTTTTGAGTGTTAAAACGGGACACGGTGGCTTTAACTGTGCAGTTGAGCCAAGTTATAACGTCTGCACATGTTGACCAACTCCGTGATAAATGTGTGTCATTGATCCCGATGTCAACCAATATACCTACCTCTGTATGACCAACGAGATGGCCTCCGTTACATCAGGGTTAGACACTTGCAGTCGTTTCCATAGAGACCAGACAAATTCCTTATCAGCCTGCAATAAACAAAATATTTAAACAATTATTGTGACAGAGATTACAGAGTAAATTTGTAGGTAATCATCTGTAAAGCCAACAACAACAAAATTTAATATTTAGATGTAAAATAAATCCTATATTGTATTAAACAGTACAGGGTTTCTTTTTACTAGTTAAATGTGGTAACCTCAACATGTGTTGTATTATATCAGTGCAATACATTTTGCTTCACCAAACCTGGGATTCTTACATCAGATGAAAGTAATTATCAATACAGAGTCACTGATTAAAGGTATACTGTCACAGATTTAACAACCATGGATAATAAATAAAAATTCTACCATGACTTCGGAAAATACTCGATTCTGATTGGCCAGTTACCTTAAATCGTAGGTATCAAATCATGGAGAGTCACCTAAGATTTAATTAGGCCACTTTACTCACGTATGAATACAACACGGTATTTACAAACATGTCAGCCAAACAAAGGGGCACTTTTCTCATCGGTATGCTTCAGGACGTTTTTGATATAAATCCAGACTGGTTTGAAGATGAAATGTATGTAGAGTTGCCAACACAATAAAATAATGTAAGTAAGTACAAAAAGAGCAGTTTTAACAAGTAGAAATGGCAAAACAGATTTATAATACTGTTATAGCAGACGATCAAAATTTGTTACGGTCAATGACAGTCACTTTTCACACCCTTGTTTTGGCTTCGTACACAGTAAATAAAATACATCCAATGGTAATTTGTTGATATGATATATTTGACAAAAGGTACTTTTTATTACTTTCATATTTTGAAACTTAAAATTAATATTTTTCACAGAATTTAGAAAACGTAAGAACTACCAACCTGTAAACAGAGTTGTCTGCTTGTTTTCAGAAATTTGACAGAGGTCAAGGTTAGTAGACCAGTTTTTATTTTTATGTGGCGAAGCATTGTAAAATATAACTAATTATGAATGAAGTCTGTATTCCAATTAATATTTAAAAATCAACAGAAAATGGAACATAGTGTAGGGGTGGTCCTTGCAGCACCCACTCCCCTGAGCGGCGCTAACATATTCCCTTTTTTCGTAAATTTGTTTTATTTTTAAAACTTCTAAATATTTAAATACTTTTGTATAAATTGATCTATACATTTTTTTCAAGCCTTTGAATATTTTACAAAATATAAGGGCTGGGATGTCTGAATGTTTTCAAATTGGGGACAGTAATGTGATTAATTATTTTCAGAATTAAGACTGCATTAAACGTTGCGGCTTGAGTCAACTTTTAGAAGGGGTGTGGGGGGGTGATTTATTAAATTTCAAGCAAACGTGTTATTTATTCTTGTTTATGAATTTTTCTTTACATTTGTTAATAAAATAGATAAGATTAAATATTTGTTCCAAGTTCTACGGTCGTATGTATTTATTTATTATGTTTTTATACTGTCAACAGGTGTTGACATTTCAACATTATCCGCATAAACAAAGTGGATCTATCCTGCCTGTTCACTCCAATTTCCTCTGCGTATTAAAAATAGTTTTAACTTTGAATACATTTTAATCATTGTAGAATGGAGATAAACATACTCTGATTTCATTTTCAAGGTATGCTATCGTGGATTTGATACCTCTAAATGTTACATTTAAAACCTCACGTTCAGTTTTAAATGACATTTAGAGGTATCAAATCCACGATAGCATACCTCGAAAATGAAATCAGAGTATGTTTATCTCCTAATTACATTAATTGATGGAAACCCAATCTAGCTATTGCATCACCTCAACTGAACCATAATGGAGTGAAATCCATATCAACCCTCTCGACATGTTTAGTTTTTGAATTCTGGACCATTGCCATAATTCAGTTATGTTTTTACAAAATATCATTAATAAATTGAGTATGGAGGTTATAAAGATGGCTGAATAAAGTACATTTAGGCACAAATCAAATTATTTTTGCTCAGGTAATACTTTGTTAGACTATTAAATAGGTCAGTGGTCTGTGACACTATTCCTTTAATTATACTGTGCTGGGTGATTTAAATTAAAAAAAAATAATAATATAAAAAAAAATAATATTAAATCCCACTTATTGAACTTGGAATAGCAGTAAAGGCATGTAAAGCAGAACATTGAAATTTTGCAAAAAATCTGTTTATTATATTGTGTATAAATGGTGAAAAGTTTGGTACATTGCTTAAATCCAGACTGAAATATACTGCAACAGACATATATCAGGGGTGGGAACTGGTGAACTATAAAAAAGAGGAAATCTACAGGGATCCAGGGCCAAGGACGATTAAAATGTAAGGAAATGCAATGTTCCATGAGAGGAAAACCGCGGGTCGGAGGAGAATGCCCACCCCTGATATATAATGTGATATTCTGGACTTCCTCACTGACAACATGTATGTCAGATTTGAGGATAGGACATACAGACAGGAAATAGAAATTCCTATAGGTTCCAAATACCCTCCACTATACTCACCGATTTGTTTCCCTGTGCACATGAATCGGAATTTTCTGACCAATGTGGTTAAATCAAAACAAAGGAACCTGGCTAAAAGCTTAAACTTTACTTTCCGCTACATTGATGATTTCATATCATTCAATTAATAGACAGATTACCTTCTATCCATTGATTTACCCACAAAGACTTAGAAATAAAATAAAACATCCACAAGTATTAAATCAGTTTTCTACCTCGATCTATGCACAGAGATCCCAAATCGACCCCGGGGCCTAATTCACAAAGCTCTCTTAGGCTCTGCTAGACAACAAAGCATCTTTTAGCATTGCACTGTGAGATCGCAAAGTTACCTAATTCACTAAACTATCGCAACTTTGCAATCTTCTAGTGCAAGAAAAGAAAGAAAGAAATGTTTTATTTAACGATGCACTCAACATATTTTATTTGCGGTTATATGGCGTCAGACATATGGTTAAGGACCACACAGATACTGAGAGGAAACCCGCTGTCGCCACTTGAAGGGCTACTCTTTCTGATTAGCAGCAAGGGATCTTTTATGTTTTTGTTTTTTTTTGTTTAACGATGCACTCAACACATTACAATTACGGTTATATCGGCGTCGGACCTATGATTATGTCGAGAAAAAAACCCAGTGGTTAGCCGACGGGGATCGATCTTAGACCGACCGCGCATCAGGATCTTTTATATGCACCATCCCACAGACAGGATAGCAAATACCACAGCCTTTGATATACCAGTCATGGTGCACTGGCTGTGACGAAAAATAGCCCAATGGGCCCACCGATGGGGACTGAGCGAGCGCTGTACCACTGGGCTACGTCCCGCCCCTCTATCGTAGTGCAATGCTAAAAGAATTGCAAAGAGGATGCTTTTTGCCTAGCAGAGCCTAAGAGAATTACGATGTCCAGGGATACCCGAGGACATGTAAAATGTTTTATGGTAGACATTTGGAGGCTATATCTACTAAACAGATGCACCACTGACCTAAATGATGGCTGATGCTATTCCATATTTTGAACCGGCCTCGGTGGTGTCATGGTTAGGCCATCGGTCAACAGGCTGGTAGCTACTGGGTTCGGATCCCAGTCGAGGCATGGGGTTTTTAATCTAGATACCGACTCCACACCCTGAGTGAGTGCTCTGCAAGGCTCAATGGGTAGGTGTAAACCACTTGCACCGACCAGTGATCCACAACTAGTTCAACAAAGGCCATGGTTTGTGCTATCCTGCCTGTGGGAAGCACAAATAAAAGATCCCTTGCTACTAATCGGAAAGAGTAGCCCATAAAGTGGCGACAGCAAATTTTCTCTCAAAATCTGTATAACTATAAATAAAATGTGTTGAGTGTGCGTCATTAAATAAAAGATTTCCTTCCTTGTTCCATTCTGTAGAGATACAGCCCTGGCTCCTGATTCACTGAACTCTCACAACTACTAAAAGACTTGCAAAGACAATGTTTTGTTACCTAGCAGAGCCTAAGAGACCTTTGTGAATCAGGCCCTGATCATGTATTATGGTTTTGACATTCAACCATTTCCTATAAATTATATGCAAAATACGCCGTTTAATTTAATAGTCATTGATCAAAACA
>JAECMU010033962.1:0-14340 GCA_016106625.1 Dracogyra subfuscus | reverse complement strand
TACGCCAATGTCGCGGGTTGTAAAATGCCATGCGAATCGGGCAGTAGGTTCGAAACCTATCATCCCGAAGCTCGTCAGTCTTATTTGAGGGAAATATTATATTTTACAATATCGCAGGATTCATTAAAGGCTGTTCCAGATTTCCGTGACCCGCCCCTGCTGGTTGTGCTTAGACATCTTTTACAACAGTAATCATAATGGTTAATAAGAGCTAATAGCAGGCGTTTACACATCGAGTGTTTTCGTTTAAACAACGGTATTAATCACACACACACACACACATACACACATACACACACACACACACACACACACACAAATTCCAACAAACTAATCCCGATAACATGCTAATATTTAAGGGAGGGTACCAAGTTTAATTAAAAACGGCCCATGTATACACTACAATAAACGGCACACATATTTTATTTTATCTGTTATCTAGTGGTGTAAAACACAATTTCTGTTATGCTATTATTCACTGAATGTTTTGTTTTTAAATATATATTTTAAGACGATGTTTAGCAATAAGACAACATGGCTAATTAATGTGTAGTGGGTGATTGGTGCTATAGTCTTATCTCATCGATCTACCAATGTTATGCAGTTACAAAATTAGTTCCGGAGGAAATGTCCAAAGATGCCGAGTTGTAACTGTTTAATAGTTGGTAAGGGATTCCCTGTTAAGCACAACCTCTATTGGACAGCCATTTGTCCTAAATGGCCACCTTATTGTACTCCCAAATCTAATATATAACAAACTGACCTGTATGAAGCAGCCACTTGTCTTAAAAGGCCACAATTTTTACTTGGGTGGCAGACAATGTTGTTTGTTTGTTTCTTGTTTTGTTTTTTTACTGAGGCAAACTTGGGTGGCCGACTAATATAGGTTTGACTATACATAATTAAACCTACACACGCACGCACGCACATAAAGAGACATACCCATGTATATACACAATATCAACCCAAACACTTTGGGTAGTACTTTGGATATCTAGGTCTAAATTATGGATGTGATACTTGGTATAGGCGAGGGTGGGAAAGAAAGAAAGTTTGTTTTATTTAACGACACCACTAGAGCACATTGATTTATTAATGATCGGCTTTTGGATGTCAAACATTTGGTCATTGTGACATATAGTCAGAGAAAACCCGCTGCATTTTTCGATTAGTAGCAAGTGATATCTATAGACAGGACAGTACATACCACGGCCTTTGGTATACCAGTTGTGGCAATCTGATTAAAATTAGCTCTACTGGTCTACCAGTAGATCTTACAGCATTGTGTGGACTCCCATGTCCAGGTGACATTTCATCTATAAATAACTATTTAAATATCGACCAATTACAGTTCGCCTTTTATGGCGTTATTTGGGAGCATACAAATTCTAAAAATATCGGGCGAGACTGTTTATGCAATAGGCGAACTTGTTGGTCTATTTTAACATTAAAACAAAGAGAGAAAAGTGCAGTAACAACATTTGAAGTGCATACTAGTATAAACAGATATTATGGCTATACCATCACGGTTTTTATATAAAATTTTATATTGAAATTAGATTCCGGAATACTTCGTAATTCACCCGGATCATTTCGTATACCCTCGGCATAATCCCGGATGTTTTTAAAATTATTTTCAAATAACTGGCATGATTTTGCAAATAAGGTTTTAATTGGTCGAATGAAAGGTCAACTGGACATGAGCTCCAAATGGGTGCTGTTAGATCCACTGGCAATAGTAATTAACAGTGAAGCTAATTTTAATTAATTTGCAGTCGTGGGGCACTGGCCCAATGAGAAAATTGTTCCACCAAGCGGATTTGACCCTGTGACCGACGCACCTCAGGCGAGCGCTCTATCGACTGAGTTAGATCCCGTCTCCGACATGGTTACGGGCAACAATGATACTAAGATAGAAAACATGCTGCCTCCATTCCTTGTGCTACTTTTAGCGACTAATAGCAAGGGCTCTTTTATAGACAGTATAATACATACTATGCCAGTTGTTGGGCACTGACTGGAATGACAAATAGCCCAGTGGGTCTAGAAACCTACTTGCTGATAGTCGAAAGGAGAAGCCTATGTGGCAGTAATGATTGTCTTAAATACAATAAACTCAACAGCCTCAAGCTGAAGAAAGGCGGTGCGGTCCCGTTAAGCACACATTCCTTTCCATATTTGTGTTATTACAATTCAAGTCGGTATCTTATCACAATTCAAGGCAGCTCTGGTTATGACAAATCAGGTCAATTCTTTGTTACAATTCAAGTCAGCTAGGTTATTACAATTCAGGGCAGGTTTTATTACTATTCAAGTCAGTATTATAATTTAGGGCAGTTTTTATTACAATTGAAGGCAGGTATTACAATTCAGGTAATTTGTTACAATTCAGGGCACTACATGGCACCATCTTATGCATTTTGTATCCCAAATGAATGCATGCGATTGTTTATTTTTCTTTCCTTCTTAGTTTGAATCTTAGGTAGATAAGTTATAGTCACATCATCGTTTTACGGGAGATTCGTCTAGTTAGACCACGGTTATTGCGGCCGTTGAGTGACGGGTGAAATTATCGAGGCCCGAGATCTAGTGTACCCGTCTTGTCACTGTATTATATTGTGTATTGCATCAACCTCATATGCCGTTGTGTAATGGCTCGAGTCTCGGTTTCTGTCACTCAACGGCCGCAATACCGTGGTCTACCTAGACGAATCTTGAGTGATGGATGAGGTAACTAGCTTATCATTTAATTTTAGCGAGTACATTTCACGTTGCTTCGTAGTCCGAATCGCACATAGCAAATCTGTGGATTTTTTGCAATTTATTGTGTCCACCCGGACTACTTTCATCGAATAGCTAGTTTTACCCTATATGGGGAACATGTTTGAATACTAACTGATTGAGATGACGACATAAGATGACATTACAGAAGCGGAAACACACGAGTGCTGTGTATCCCATAGAAATTTGAACTTCCTCGCATTTGTTTAAAAAATGTTTTGCAGGTAAATATAATGCATTAGTGGAGAACGTAATATGTTGTTCAGCTTGATAATTAAAATGTAGATAATAATATTGGTGAAAGTTTGCACTAGCTTGACCATGAGTTTGTAGTGACGAGTAGGTG
Source organism: Dracogyra subfuscus (assembly GCA_016106625.1). Classification (NCBI taxonomy): domain Eukaryota; kingdom Metazoa; phylum Mollusca; class Gastropoda; order Neomphalida; family Peltospiridae; genus Dracogyra; species Dracogyra subfuscus. The sequence continues at coordinate 11,213 of JAECMU010033962.1, read as the reverse complement.
AGGAGGGCACCCGCACTATCTTTGAGTTGGGGAGGGGGTGGGGGTGGAGACTATTCAAGACTGTTACGCAAGTACCAGGGAAATATTTGAAAATGAGGGGCGAGGGTGGGGCGAATGTTTGTGGAGTGTGGACCAAAATGCATGTATTTGTGGGCACGCCCGGTTTGTTTTTCGGGACAATTTCCCCGAGACAATTTTGAATTTCAGGTATTAAAGTACGCCATTTGAAGTCTTCTGAACAGAGTGGCAGGGAAACGTAGGTGGAGTGACATAACCTCTGCGGCCCCGATCTGCAGCCCTTGCTATACTTTGAAACTTTGAAACTTTTATTGTGTATACTCAGGCCGTCAGTCGACAGCATATGAGGAACTTTTTTTAACACGGCTAACTCCATCAATACTGGAGGCGCCCTTTTTAGATATTGCAGCTAATCAGTAATGTAATGGAAAATGAAGCTGAACTATTTAATAATATTTAATTTCAGTTTGTTGGGGTTTATGTTTAAAGAAAATAATTATTTATTTTTTATAGATTTATATTTATTTATGTATTACTAATGTTAATGAAGGTGTTACTTTTTTGAAAAGAATGTTCTAATTCACTCCCTGCTGAACTATATGTGACCTGTAGGCGTAACATTTTTCAGCCCTTCATCAATCGATAAAATGTAGGTTAGACACGCCCGTGGTCTAATTATGGGATACAAAAATGAAGAGAAATCTTGTTAGTCTTGAACTTTGTAAATCATCAAATTGTATCTTACTATAGTAATGAAGACCATTTTGACTGTGCAATAAAATAAATATTGTATAGTATAATACAAAATTTGGCATTCATAGTTACTTGTTCACTCGAATGACGTCATGTCCCTGGCGAGGACGCTCAGCATTCTGTCATTTCCAGTAACTTTCTAGACGAAGTAGTTTGTGTTATTTAATTAAACTGGATAATCATAATATCAAAGGTGGAATTTTATAAATAAAAACCACATAATAAAACCACATACCAGTTGTTTTCCCCATGTTATTTATTGTACTTATTTATACGACGCAGGATTTCTGTGACCCACTACGCTCTATGCGATCTCGCTGAAACCAAGTCGCTTTTGCTACAATCGCACTGTGTTCTCACTGCGCTCTCACTACGTTGCCACTACGTTCTCGTACGTTTGGACCACGCTCGCACCCCGCCTATAAATACAGCGAGCTCGACCTCAGTCCAATTGTAGCCGCTACGATTAGAAGCATCATCTCTCACATACCTATGCCAAAGGCTAAGGGCAGCAAGGCTCCCGGGCAGAGAGGTCGAGGAAGGGGTCGTGGGTCGACTAGGTCGTGTTCACAGCCTGAACCATCCCCACACCTGAGTCTGATACTCCTTCCAGGTCTGCAATCCCTGCAGCCAGTACTCAGTATGACCTTCCTGATAAGCCTTCATGTACATCATCTCCAGCATCCTCCAGAAGTCCATCACCTAAGGCAAAGAAGGTCAATAAGACGACCAATCTGTCCACAGACGAGGAGGAATCCATGGTAGAATGGTTGACCGAGAACCAGCTGCTGTATAACAAAAACTTGAACAGCTACAAGGACAAGGCCAAGAAAGACATGATATGGGCAGACAAGGCCACTGAGATGGACAATACTGTGGAGACGCTGCAGATCTGGTACAGGTCCATTCGTACGAGGTATGGGCGTCTGTGTTGTAAGAACGCCATGGACGCATCAGGAGCGACATAGTCACACTGGCAGCCCGCGTGAACAAGCGCGCAGCGGTCCTACTTCTGACGTACTTCAGTCGCAGATTGGGCAGACGGCGATACCAACTCGGTCTTGCTACGCTGTCGACACGCTTAGATATATTGCACTGCGCTCACGTTGCGCCCCGTTATGCTCCCAGTGCGTTTTGGGTCAGATCGCCAGACCTAAGCGCTTGTTTTGAGCCAGCGCGGAAGTCTGGCGCTCATGTGTACCCTCTCACGTTCTAGATAGCGTCCAGTACGTTCACAACGCGTTCTTTGCGATCCTACTGCGCTTTGCCCGCGCTTTCCACATTTTTTGGTCGCAGTGGGAGCTCAGTGGCAACGTAGCTCTGGTGTGACGGTGGTATCAATCGCTTAAAAAAGTTCAAAAAGGAAATCTCTAAATATTAACGGAAACAAGAAAATAACGCTATTTCATTCTGCAGAAAAAGACTATGGGCTGTGGGAATTCTGTTTTGTTTTACCTTCATTGATCAATATAATAATCTGTTGTTTTTTGTGTGCGATACATACGTTGTTCCGTTATTTAACTTAAACAAGTGGGAATGTTAGTTTAGATTTTGAGTTTACGATTTGATCAAAGTATAAAATCAAATTTTATTTTGTTTTCATATCTTTATGTTTATAGCATCAACACGTGCTTTGCATTTGCGTTTGTAATATGGTAATAGAGTGCATTTTGTGATCGAAATATTATATTTGGTAAAGTATGAAAAATACGTGGCTAAATTTTACGATTCAGCAGTTCCTACATAAAAAAGACCACAGAGCATGCATTCTGTGCCATACAAATCTTGATTTTCTTCCACATTTTCCTCATTGTAATTGTAATGCTTTTCCTGGCGTGGCGGAACTAAAGGCTAAAGGACTACACATAAAGGTTAGTAAAGTTTTGTTTATTATGTCTGTCAGTGCAAGTATGTAGTAGGCTTAGCATCACGGAAAATGAATACTTGGGAATATATGGAATAGCAAACTTGTAAGCAGCATGCCCAGTTTGCACATAAACGGTACTGATGCCAGCAAAATGAACTAAATATCTGCGCTAAAAATCGCTCATGTGAAAAAAAAGCTTTATAAATGACTGGAAAATGTATTTATGAAGTATGTCTTTGATACAATGTTGTTTCCATCACCACCTTTGTTTCGTACCAGTATTTTAAAAAGCTGGTATTATTAACATCACATATTTTATACTTTGATTAATGGTAAGAGGAAAATGTAGGCACTTGGGCTATGTTATTAGCACATCTATCATGATCAGATCCCTGTCACCATATTGCTGAAACGCATTAAAACGTTCTCCAACAAATAAGTTGTAACCCTTAAAATAGTAATGGATATTATCAACCGACAGGTTTATTAATGTTAAACAAATTCGATAATACTATCGATTACGTAGACTATCCCAACAATCTAATTAAAATTAGCTGTATTGGTCTACCAGTAGATCTAACAGCATTACGTCTATTCACATGTCCAGGTGACATTTCATCTATAAATAACAATTTAATTATCGACCAATTACACTTCATGTTTTATAGCATTATTCGGAAACATACAAATTCTAAAAATATCGGACGAGACTATTTATGCAATAGGCGAATAGGCATACTTCGTAATTTACACGAATCATTTTGTACACCCTCGGCATAATCCCGATGCATTCTATGCCATAAACTAAATTTGACCTTGACATGAACGGGTTTCAAACGTTTTAGTGCTATATTCTTTAGCTAACAAACTAAGATAGGTGTTGCAGTTTTGAGTTAGTTTTGAGTTTTGCAAGGGTAAATATTACACTCTGATAGTTCTGCAAGTATATTTTCCAGTTGTATCAAAAACAAATTTAATGGAATAAAATATTTGTGTTTTGTTTTTAAAATAACAATTATCCTCCTGTTCATAATGCCCCCGTCAGTTGGGCCTATTGGGCTATTTATCGCTCCAGCCAGTGCACCACGACTGGTATATCAAAGGCCGTGGTATGTGGTATTCTGTTTAAGGGGTGGTGCATACAAAAGGTCCCTTTCTGCTAATCAAAGAGTAGCTCATAAAGTGGCGACAGCGGGTTTCCATTCTATATCTGTGTGTTCTTTAATCCATATGTCCGACGCCATATAACCATAATTAAAATGTGTTGAATGCGTTGTTAAATAAAATATTTCCTTCCTTCCTTTATTCATTTCCCGAACGATGCTGCGAGGACTGCCACTCAAAGCATATACTGAGCATCATCTGCTAAATCAGTTTTATTATCAGGAATTATCAGATTGCATTATTAACAAATTACAAAGTACAGTCACTAGAAGGACAAATTACTCAATTGGAAGGTCTAAATGTTCTTTAAAATTTGAAAAACAATAAGCATGTTGCTTCAGGTGGATTCACAGCAGCAGTTTTAACATTATGGGTCACATTTAGGATATTTTATAATTAAATTATTTAATTATTGGAGAAATGTCACTGGCTCAAAAATTAAGAATAATCACGTATTCCAAAGCCAAATTATAAAAACAAGCACGTACTAGTTTGTACATCCAGATCATAGTGAAACTACTGAAGTAAGTTGAAAGTTTCCAGTCACTTTTTTGTAAACATTGTCATTAAAAAGTAAATATATCTGAAGCCTGTCAGTCAGGTTAGAACGAGGTAAACACGTTTATTACATACCCATTTAATCTTACTACAATAATAAAGACAGTTCTAGTTTCATTGAACATATATATAATACAACATATCGCATACGTAGTACGTGTTCACACGAATGACGTCATGCCCTTACCAAGAAACTAAGCATTCTGTCAATTCTAAAATGTTCAACTAACTTTCCAGACGAAGTAATTTGTGTTGTTTGATAAACATTTTATTGATCATGATATATAAAGGTGGTGTCTTGTGTAATAAAAATAGAACCATATACATGTACCAGTTTTTTCCCCCATTTTATTTATTGCACTCATTTATAATAATGCACACTATTGAAACCACTAGACCGCTACGCTATCAACTCGTGTGATAACCAACATGAGAAAACAACTGGTATGCTCTGTATGTTTGTATACAAATATATTACAAGACAACTAGGTCCAATGACGATTCTTAAAATGGACAAACATCAATATTTTACTCTGGGGAGAAATCTTTAAAACGAATCTTTAAAATTGCCATTGGTGTTACTTCCAGTAAATTTTCTATAAAAAAAATAGCACTCATCCAAAAGGTAAATATATACAATCGTGTTTTTTATTCCTAGTGGTGTTTCTCATTCTAAATGTTATCTTGTTTCATAAAGACAGAACCGTTTCAGACTTTTTATATGAGTAACACTAACTTTGAATTTGGACTATTCACTTATGTTACATGAAGTTATCGACTGTTTCGAAAATACCAGTATAAAATATAGATTACTGACCACCATTGTTCTGACTTTATATGACATCTATAAAATGCGTATATTGTTTTTGGATGCGTTTTCGAGTTAACTTCAATAACATCACTGACATTGTATTGTCTAGTCAGAAGCTTCAGGGAACACACTCTTTTTCAAAATATGATTTAAGATTATATTAGTTATATTTTAGTTTATTGCAATATATGTTTAAAAGCTGGAAATAAATTGAATGCTTATATAGTGTCATTTTCTATATATGTATTGTATATATATGTTTTTTCTGCAGAAGGCGGTGAAAATGGTGATGGTATATCCAAGAAAATAAGTGTTAAAGAACTAGCTGCAAAATTTCAATCACAAGGTGAACCACCAATTCCAGCTACATCGGTAAGAGTGTTAGACACATTATAATCGATTTGATTCTATCTAAAGAGCCCCACTGGTTTAGTTGGTTTGTTACTTGTTGTCTTCACTTGAAGACGTCAAATACGGACGTGAATTCCCTAGGAAAAGTTAAAACTGGGGGAGGGGGTGACGTTGCACAATAATTATTAATTTATGTTTTATGCTTTATTAGTCTGATGTCATGTTTTCTCTGTATATTTGGTTTAATTATAATTTTAGTTGTGTGGTTGTTGCGTATATCAAAACAAATTTACTTACGTCTACACGTGGTGAGTTCTGGTACAACCCTTATTATATCGAGTAATATGACAGTAAAACAGTCTTAAGCTAGTGTACCCGAACTTTCAATGGACATAACAACAATTGGAGTCATTGAAACTCAAAACATAATATGTTCATAATGGTGATTTTCTTTTATATATAAATGAACTTGATAATCAGATCAGTTTATAAATGAACTTCATAATAATTTCAGTTTATAAATTAATTTGATAATCAGATCAGTTTATAAATTAACTTCATTATCAGATCAGTGTATACATGAACGTGATGATCAAATCAGCTTATAACTGAACTTCATGATCAGATCAGTTTATAAATGAACTTCATAATTTGTCTAATCCTTTCAGCATTATCATAGAATGGAGACGTCTCAGCAATCAAGATACACCAACTTACCTCGGATGACTTCCAGTGAAGTGACACCAAGAGCAGTGACACCAAGTGAAGTGACACTAAGTGCAGAGCAACCAAGTCCAGTGACACCAATCATGACATATTCAGGTACTCTATCTAATATATGCGTTCGAAAATACCCATGAATGAATTAAAATACATAAAAACAAAAACAAAACAAGTAAATATGAAACAACACCCTAGTTAAATGAGAATTTTCAGTTATGTTAGAGAGTAAATTAATAGAATTGTGTTGAAAAATTAACAATACATAATATTGGTAATAATTAAAATACATTTTAAATAATAAATAATTAAAAAATATAGGGCATCGTTTAGATATGATTACCAAATAAGACAATGGTACAGGCATAACAAAGAAAAAACATATTGTATTTTCTTCCATAAAAGCTATGACTTGACATGGAAAATACATTATAAATTTGGTCATTCTGACACCCCCTCTAACCCGCGGAGAATGAGGAGTGGGGTACAAAAGGGAACAAATAAGCCACGTTTAAAAAAGTATTCGTATTTACCTCCACGCATGCTATAATTGAATAGTCTTCATATATTTAAAAGGCACTAGATGGCATTACAGGTTTACATTTAATTAATGTTTCGTCCTATTTGTGCCTGAGAAGGGGTGACTATTACTAGAGTGGTGTAGAGAAATGCATTTAATATGTAATTTCTTCACAACTATTAAATTAAATATAACAAAACAAACCCTGACGAATGGAGAACTAAAACCATGAAACTGGTTATTTTAAATGATATGTAGTCGACACCCTAATATGGAAAACTCATCTATTCAGAGGTATATTGGAATTAGGAAAATGAAAGACGTGTCTGATCAAACTAGCAAGTTATTAAACATATTTCATATCTACTCAAATATTATCTCTAGATTTTATATCATTGAAAGTTAAAACTGTTGACTGTGGCAGACATGTGGGATATATGTACATTAGGGTTAGTTAGCCATGAAATGTTTTGGTGGATGTTTTAGTATGATGTTCCCGGGATATCTCTTTAAATTTATTCTGAAGACAAAATTATTGTTTAAAGTACAACGTCTCTCAGTCAGTTTAAAATGTTTGCAGAATGACTACTGGTAGCTTGTGTTAACTTACTCAATGTATAGTTTAAGACATGTGAAATCTTGGTTGTTGATATTAAAATAACATTCGTTCACCAAAAGATCAAGGAAAAAGTGTTGGGCGTTAATAAGAGTCGTGTTGTATGTTAAAGGGACATTCCTGACTTTGCTGCAATGTTTTAAGACGTTATCGACTAATAAACTATTTATACGATTAAACTTACATCTTAAATACATGTTCCTGTTTATAATATTAATGGCTGTATATAAAACGTGTTTTTGATCGTTCTAATATTTTTATTAGGTTAATTTTCAATTTATTTCCTAAAAAATACTTTTCCGTACGTACGAAATTATTTGAAAACAAAATCCAGTTTGGGCTTCTTGAAAATATTAAGACGACCAGAAACATATTGAATATACAGACACTAATATTCCAAAAAAGGAAATATGTTTAATATGTAGGTTTAATGGAACAAATATGTTATTAGGCGGAAACATCTTACAATGCAGCAAAGTCAGGAATGTCCCTTTAAGTGAATATAATTATTTATAAACCAATATTTGACAAAAACGAACTTTGTAATCCGTGACTTTAATATGTGTATCTATTATTCCAGATTATGGCTTTTTGGACAAAGAACTACGCATTGTTTTGATTGGCATCACTGGTTCAGGGAAAAGCACATCTGGCAATTCTATTCTTGGCTTAGGCAAGAAACAAGGCTTTAAATCGGAGGCTAGTTCTAAGTCAGTTACAGCGACATGCTCAGTTAAGAAGGCTGCGCGATTTGGCTGTAATGTAGTGGTCATTGATACTCCTGGCACGTGTGATACTAACCGTTCTGAGGGAGAGATCACCAAGGAGATTATCCAGAGCATTACCATGTCAGCACCAGGTCCTCACGCCTTCGTCATGGTTCTAAGAGTCAAGCGATTTACCAAAGAAGAACAAGATACAATTAAATACTTCAAAGATGTATTTGGAAAAGATATGTTAAAATATTTGTTCTTGCTTTTTACTGGACTTGACGATCTTGAAGAGGATGGCACCACTCTAGATATATTTCTAGATAATGCTACAGGAGAACTTCAAGAACTGATCCGAGAATGTGATGGCAAATGCACTGCAATAAACAATCGAGAAAAGGACGCTACAGTGAAAGAGCTCCAAGTTAAGGAGTTGGTAGATATTATCAAGAGGAATGTGACCAAAAATAATGGAAATTATTTTACAACAGACATGATGAAAGCAGCAGAGGAAGAGGTTCGTAAGCGGGAAGCCATAATACGTCAAGAGAAAGAAGACGAACTTAGAAAGAAAGAAGAAAAGATCATGAAAGAAGTAGAGGAAAGGTTTGCAGAACGACAAAAACAGATAGAAGAAGAAAACAAAGACTTGAAAGAAATGTTGAAACGACTAGAAGAAAAGCATACGATGCATGAAGAACGCACAGCAGAAACAATGGAAAAACAGAAAAAAAAGTTGGAAAAAATGAAGAAAGAACTAGATGATGAAAAGCAAAGGATGCTGGTAGAACGGACTGCACCACTAAAACAAGAACACGTCAACATCAACGAAGTGGTCAGAGACGAAGTCCGAAAACAAGCCGAAACCAGCAATTCCTTTATAGATACTGTTGGGAATGCATTCTGTAGCTTAGGAAGAATCGTGAAATATCCTTGGAAAAAGATTTTCGGATAAAAATGAAATTGAAAATAAATAATCTGATACAGCCAGGTACATGCCAAAATAAACATAGACAGGAAACGTGGCCTTTTTTTTTTTGGGGGGGGGGGGGTTAAGGGGTGGGTTAGAGGTTACATAAATACATTGTTTTAAACATTGAAACAAACAAATAAGGCCTATTTATTATTTTTGTAATTAATTTGTGATTATTTATTTTTGGGTGATTTTTTTAAAAATATTTAATTGTTGAGTGACAAGATAAGTGTCGTTGGCTTTTTTGTACTATTTTCATATTAACAAATTGTGTACACAAGGGTCACTGAACGTGTATATAAGAGCCACTGAACGTGTATATAAGAGCCACTGAACGTGTATATAAGAGCCACTGAACGTGTATACAAGGGTCACTGAACGTGTATACAATAGCCACTGAACGTGTATATAAGAGCCACTGAACGTGTATACAAGGGTCACTGAACGTGTATATAAGAGCCACTGCACACGTATATAAGGGCCACTGAACGTGTATATAAGGGCCACTGAACGTGTATATAAGGGCTACTGAACGTATCAATAAGGGCCACTGCACGTGTCTATAAGGGCCACAGAACGTGTATATAAGAGCCACTGCACGCGTATATAAGGGCCACTGAACGTGTATATAAGGGCTACTGAACGCGTATATAAGGGCCACTGAACGTGTATACAAGGGCCACTGAACGTGTATATAAGGGCTACTGAACGTGTATATAAGGGCAACTAGAAGGATTGTGTTGGTGACACAGAAAAGGACAAACAACAACGGGAGGCACAACATCAGCAATGAGGTCTAATTAACGAGCTACTCTCGATCTAATAAACTCCAAAACTCGGCCGACCTTCAAGAAATTGCCCCAAAATTCCTTCATACTGAAATGCGCACCTTTTCTCTTTGGCATAATTAATGCTCCATTCAAAATTCCATAGCCCCACCACCACCAACCCCGCCTGCTCCCGATCTTGATCGGACTGCTGATGCTCCCTTGCATCTGCCAGTGCAGGCGGTCCCTCCTACACCCCACCCCACCCCCAACTTTCTGTCTTGGACGAAAGAGCTTGCTTCGCAAGCCCTTGCGCCCACGACAGGCGTGCGCTACAACAGCTTGTTCTCAATGTGCACGTTAAACCCTATGAGATGACATGATTGTTTTAGGCCTTTTTCAGTTCAGATCGACCGTTCAAAATTTGCGCCAAAATTCCTTCAAATCAAATGCGCTCCTTTTGGCATATTACTTGCTCCATTCAAAATTCCATAGCACCACCACCACCCACCCCCGCCTGCTACCGATCTCGATCGGACTGATGGTGCTCCCTTGCACCTGCCAGTGCAGGCGGTCGAGAGAAAAAAATCGATCAAGGAGGGAAGAGGGTTGCATGTTGGCGGCCTTTACCTAAGCTTTCCACAGAGGTCACAGAGTACAAACATTTTGTAACAAGGACCTATATGTAAACAACAGATACGCTTTTACACAGACTGTGCACATCGTTAGCAGCAGGTGTCTAGTGCAGTTAATACATATATCAAATAGTCCTTAGATACATACAACAATGGGTTGGGGTGTTAACATTCCTTTCTTCCCCTAATAACCGCTGATATAATGGATTTTTTATGCCTAATAATTTCTGCTTTTAAAACAATGGGTTGGAGCGCAAGAAACATTCTTTCCTTCCCCTACTATAAATTGTATAAAGAAAGTGAAAATCATGTCCATTGTCATTATACACTAGAGTGCTGTTCCCTAATAACCATTGATTAAACAGACAGTCCTTTTTGTAATTAAATCATTTCTGCTTTTACAGCAGTGGGCTGAAGTGTCAAAAACATTCCTTTCGTCGCCTAATATCCGTTGATTAAGTTTGTATATACATTCCTTTCTTCACCTAATATCTGTTGATTAAGTCTGTATAACATTCCTTGCATAACCTAACAGCCACTGATTAAGTGTGTATATGCATTCCTTGCTTCACCTAACAACCGCTGATTAAGTGTGTATATACATTCCTTTCTTCACCTAACAACCGCTGATTATGTGTGTATATACATTCCTTCCTTCACCTAACAACCGCTGATTAAGTGGGTATATACATTCCTTTCTTCACCTAACAACCGCTGATTAAGTGTGTATATACATTCCTTCCTTCACCT
>JAECMU010033955.1:0-10623 GCA_016106625.1 Dracogyra subfuscus | reverse complement strand
CGATAAGTTATGCCCTAGTCCCGTATTTACAATACCTACATGGGGTATAGGTACACTTTTAGGGAGACTTTTTTTAATAAGTTATACCATTTAAGTCGTATAGCATCTCAAAAAATACGGTATTATGTAGCAACCTCACCAAAAAAGTATCATAAAGCCCTAATTTCAGGACTCTATCTCATATATTTTTAATCAATCATTTGAACATTGATACCAACAATATATTATCATTAATGTTTTGGCAATACTGGTATTTCATCATCTTGTCCACTGTCTTCATCCCCACTGTATTCCATATCTGATGTCTTAATATCTTGAATAATGAACGGCATATACTCTTTAAAATAAAGGGATGCTTTTGAACCTTTTGCATAGTCATTAAGCAATGCTTCTAACTCTGCTACTTTTTTTGGATGTTCTTTGGCTACATTATTTTTCTCACCAATATCATCAGCTAAATTATAAAGCTCTATTTTTGAAGGTAGAGAGGCTTTCTTAATCAGTTTCCAATCTCCTTTACGTACAGCACCTTTATGAAACTCAGCATTGATAAGAATACTCTCATGAGGTGAGACTTTACCTTGTGTAATTACAGGCCATACATCCAAACCATCTAGGGTCTTGTTGCCCTCTGCAGTACCACCTGCCAGACCGACAAGTGTTGGCATCCAGTCAACCATATGTATAAGCTCAGTGACTTTGCCAGCTTTTATTTTTTTAGGCCAATTTACAAGTGCAACTGTTCTTACTGCACCTTCATTTAAACTGGCTTTTGAACCTTTGTAAGGACCATTATCTGCAGGAGCAGGTTTTTTGCCAGCTACCTTTTTCATACTCGAGTTAAATCCAGATCCAACGATTCCACCATTATCAGAGATAAAAAGAATCAAAGTATTGTCTCTCAATCCTTTTCTATCTAGAGCATCAACTACTGCTTTAACAGAATCATCCATTGAGGCTGCCATTGCTGCATAGGTTCTTCTTGTCTTATCTTTTATGTCCATAAATTTATCTAAATATTTTTTAGGCGCTTGATAAGGAGAGTGTACTGCTAAATGTGCGATATAGAGAAAAAATGGTTTTTTTCCATCTTGCTCTTCTATAATACGCACAGCATCTTTAGTAATAAGATCAGTAAAATAGTCATTTTCTTCAATAAACTTACCATTTCTTTGCCAATCCATTACACCATTTCTCTTTTTAGTATAATAATCTATATTTCCAATCGTTGAACCATAAAAATAGTCAAACCCACGATTTTGAGGCCAATACTCCTTTTTAGAGTGCCCTAAATGCCATTTACCTAAAACATACGTACTGTAACCCATTTCTTTAAGTGCTTCTGCTATGGTACGTTCATCTGTAGGCAAACCATAATGCTGTCCAGGAGTAATCACAAATGACTGCAAGCCATAACGCATAGGGTAACGACCTGTCATCAATGCTGCTCTTGAAGGTGTACACATAGGTTGTGCATAAAAAGTGTCAAGTTGAACACCTCCTTTGGCTAGTTTGTCAATATTGGGTGTTTTGATATCTTTTGCACCATGATAGCTCACATCTGCCCATCCTAAGTCATCTGCCATTATAAACACAATATTTGGTTTTTTAGGTAATTCTTCAGCAACTACTTGTGAAAATATCACACATGTAAAAAGTACACCTTTTAGTATTTCTTTCATTCTATCTCCATAGTAATATTTTTATACAAAATAAGTATAGCAGTTATTTACATAATAATCTTGTTTATAAATCCAATTCTTTTAAATCAATATCAAGTACATACATACATTCCAATAAGAAAGCAAAGATAAATGTCCCTATGACCTAAAGACCTGTATCTTTTGCTATTTGTGCCATACCTTTTGCTTTGGCAATATGACCAATAGCGCGTATAAACTCTTCATTGTCACCATCTGCAAGTACTTTGATGTGCCAACACTACTACCCTATCACTCTTTCTAAAAACCAAAGTGTAGCGGTAATACCTATGGCGTATGCAGTAGTCATCTTCACAATATACGTATACTTTTCAAAAAACTTTTTTCCTAACCATATACATATTAAAACCAATAAAATAAACATCAACTGCCCAACTTCAACCCCTACATTAAAGAAAATGAGTGAAGGAACAATGTCGCTTTGAGGTAACCCTATCTCTTTGAGTGCCCCTGCAAACCCTAAACCATGAATGAGTCCAAAACCAAAAGCAATGAGCCAAGGGTATTTTTTACTTAGATGTTCTTTTCCTCTCATCGCATAGACCACCTCTGCAGCTACAAATATGATGGACAGTGCAATCGTAGCCTCAACTGCACTAGGTGAAAGATGTATTTTATCTAAAGAGGCAAGTATCAAAGTAATAGTATGTGCCACAGTAAACGCTGTAATAGTCCATAATAGAAGGCGTACACTTCCTACAAGTAAAAGTAGTGCTAAAACAAAAAGAAGATGGTCATATCCTTCTAAAATATGCTCAACACCTAAAGTAAAATAGGTGGATGCCATATTAAAAAAACCACTTTCGTGAGAGAGACTAAAAGAGGGTTTTTCAGGAAGCACACGAATGAACTCGGTTTCGCCATCTAAGTAATGTACACGTACCAGAACGTCATTAGAGGTGGCTTCTAAACCTTGTATGGTAATCATTTTACCTATGAGAGTATCAGACGCTTCTATGACATAGCTTTCGAGTATGGCGGCGTTTGTCTTGTCTATCTTCTTAAGACCTTTTAGCGTAGCACTTTGAGGAAAGATAGGCTCCAGATTCAAAGCAGTTTTGGCTTTACCTTGAGAAGGTTTTTTCCATAAAACTTTGTAATGTGTATCACTCTGCTGTGTAATCTCTAAAAAAGAAGGGCGAATCTCATCTGCAAAAGCAGTATGAAAAAGAAAGAAGAAAAGAATGAAAAATCGTATCATTGTCCTTCTTTTTCTATGACAATGTCATATTTATTTTTGAGTTCCTCATAAAAAGATTTGATTACATTTTTCTGTACAGCATTTCGAAAATCAAGTTTTACTTTCGATTCTAGCTCTTTTAAAATAGCAAGATGACTTGCTTCTTTGTTTTCTATATACACCAAATGTACCCCATACCCAGACGTAATAGGTCCTAGCCATTTTTTTTGTGTGAGTGTATCCAAAGCTTTTGCAAACTTTAAACCAAAAATTCTTCCTATTTGTGAACTAGAGATATTTTCAAATCTACTCTCAATCATCACAGAGTCACCACGTTCATTGTAAACAAGGTTTAAATCTTCTGATTTAAGTGTCTCAATATACGTATCAAGCTCTATATGCTTATTAGGGTTGATGTAAATATGTTTAAACGTATACACAGGCACAATGGTATATTTTTCTTTATGTTTATCCATAAACGCTTGGAGTTCTTCTTGTGTAGGTTCCATAGAAGCTATAGAATCATTGAGCATAAACTCAATTTTTTGCTGTACACGACGTTTAATAATTGTGTCATTTTCAACCAGCCCCATCTGCTCTCCATGTTTAAAAGCTAGGTTTTCACGTATTTCATTATTAATGAGGGCCTGTAATTCTTCTTTTGTTACTTTACGTTGTCTTGTCTTTTCAAATTGAGCTGCAAGTTGGTTTATCTTCCCTTTCGAAATGATAATTTTCTCTTTTTGCACAGACTTGTCGTTGAGTGAAAGGGTGAAAAAAAGGATGGAACCCACTACTAAAAAATGTAGCAGGGGTTCCTGGAGTATGCGCTTAAACAAACTATTCCTTATTTATTTCTTCTCTTGCTCTACAGGGAACACAGGCTTCTCTTTAGGTAGCCCACCATCACTTACATCATATCCAGGATCGAATGCAGTCTTGCCTTGTTCTCCCATAAATGATTTTTGGGCTTTTAACCATAAACTTGTTTTTTGTTCTTTTGCATAGGCAACAAGACGTGCTTCTAACTCTGCCACAACTTCTGGAAACTTCTTAGCAAGATTTACTTTCTCGTATGGATCTTTAGATAAATCAAATAACTCTGTTTTCCCTGGGAGTATGGCTATTTTGACTAGTTTCCATTTACCTTTTATGATTGAGCCTCTAAACATCTCTACATTAATAAGCACTTCCTCATGTGGTGATGGTTTTCCTTTCGCAATGCTATCCCAAATATCTTTACCATCAAAAGGTTTTGTTGCATTGCCATGACCACCCGCAAGTTTTAAGACTGTGGGCATAATATCAACTATGTGCAAAGTCTCATTGTCAATTCTAGGTTTAAGTTTAGCAGGCCAGTTCATAATGGCAGGCACACGTACACCACCTTCATAAAGACTTGTTTTACCACCTCTAAATTTCCCATTTGAAGCAGGTGGTGTTTTAGAGGCACCTGTTCCTGGAGCACTTGCAGACCCTGCTAATTTTCCTCCATTATCTGAAGCAAAGAAGATGAGTGTATTGTCACGCATGCCTTTTTTATCAAGTGCTTTAACGATGCGTCCCACTTGTACATCTAGTTCTGTAATCATCGCTGCATAAATACGTTTAGTCTCATCTTTAAATATGTCTTTGTACGCATCAATACCTGCTTGAGGTGCTTGATAAGGAGAGTGTGCTGCCAATGCTGCCACATAGAGAAACAGTGGCTTGTTTGGATCTTGCTCTTCAATCAGTTTCACGGCTTCATCGCCAATCTGCGTGGTGTGGTAGCCTTCTTCTTTGATAAAAGTACCATTACGTTGCCAATCAATGACTCCTCCACGGTCTTTTGTGAAGTAGTCTACCTCGCCCACTAAGTTTCCATAGAAATGATCAAATCCACGACTTTGAGGCCAGTATTTTTTATCTGCATGTCCAAGGTGCCATTTTCCTACCATTGCCGTCTTGTAGCCCACTTCTTTAAGTGCTTGAGGTAAAGTCGTTTCATCCGTAGGAAGCCCATATTTATGTCCAGGGAAAATGACAAAGGTTTGCAGACCCGTTCTCATGGGGTAGCGACCTGTCATTAATGCTGCACGCGCAGGTGTACACATTTGCATCGCATAAAATGATTCCATTTGAACACCTTCTTTTGCAAGGGTGTCGATATTTGGTGTTTTTATCTTACTTCCTCTGTAGCCAAGGTCAGCATTGCCAAGGTCATCAACAAGTATGATGACAATGTTGGGCTTCTTGGTGACTTTCTCCTCTGCCTGCAATACAGGTGTGAGAATAAGTACACAGCTAAAGAGTGTAATTGCTCGCGTTATTGTGGGTGTTAGTTTCATCGTTAAATCCTTTTTTCTGTTGTTGGCGTGAACCAAATAGGTGAAGTCCATGCTCTCTCTTGAATGGTAGAAGGCACATCTTTCAGCAATGGAAGCTTGTTTCTTACAGCATCATAAGTACTCCATCTAGGAGTTGGTATCTCTATGACACGCGCATAATAGATCGTTGGCAGTGTTGCATCAAACGCACTGTCTGTGAAACTTCCCATGAGCACAGAGCTTCCTATGTCATTGGAATATTTGGCAGTTTTAAGGTCAACAGTATTTCCTACTTTTGGTAGTTTACCATTTTTATCTAACTTTCGCTTATCTGACCATACTACGTTAATAATCTTCTCTTGATGTTCTCCTGCTTTGTCTACCCATCCTTTGATGATTTGTATGCGATCTAAGTTTGCACCCTCTACATCTTTAAGTGCCCACACGGTAAAGGTAGGTACTTTTTTAAGTCCAGTAATGGTTCCTCCCATAGGCACGCCATTTTTGTATCCGTCTTCTACCATTTTTTTAGCATCATTAGGATTTTTAGCCAAGTTTTCACCGGCAAAAAGACGTACTCTTATTCTAGGTCCGGAAGTGACAAATATCTCTCTGTTGTAGAAGGCATCCCAAATTTCCCCACGGGTATTTTTCGTAGCCCATACACCCGTAAGTGATCCGGGGTTCTGGTCTTTAGCTTTCATCCAAGAAGGAAGTTCTCCTTCTCTTCTCAATTTTACATTGGAGTCTGCTGAACCGTGTGCTCCCACAAAATCATCTTCAG
The DNA here is from genome assembly GCA_016106625.1 of Dracogyra subfuscus. Classification (NCBI taxonomy): domain Eukaryota; kingdom Metazoa; phylum Mollusca; class Gastropoda; order Neomphalida; family Peltospiridae; genus Dracogyra; species Dracogyra subfuscus. The sequence continues at coordinate 4,629 of JAECMU010033955.1, read as the reverse complement.
CAACATCTCCCATGACACCATTGTGGGTATCTGTTCCACCATTGAAACCCAATTTAAATGGATTTACACCATTCTTTTTTTGGTATTTTAACCCCTCTATGACAGCCCATCTTACATAATTTTCTTTCTTCTGTGTTCTTCCTGAATACTCTTGAATAGTAGGTGCATTTTCAAAGTCAGCCATTTCATCGTTTAACCAAAGACCTTTAGTCACTTCCGAGTTACCTTTAGCTTGCATAAGCTCAACAGAACGTTCAAAATGATTCCTCAAATATAAATACCGTTCATCAAATGCTCTACCATCAGGATACGTTGTTGGGAACATCAGTCCTTTACCCGCATTTGAATTATGGGGTATGGCCAAAAGTGTCGAGCCATTTTTTTCCTGTTGTTCCATCCACTCCCAAAGCTTTGTCTCGTCTGTGGACTCAATAGCAGAAAAAGGCTGATCAGGGAGGTTCATATCACGAAATAAGATATTTCTATGAAGATTCCCACCTTTAACTACAGAAGAATATTCATATCCGACTATAGTCGTAAACTTGCCTGGTGTATAGTGATCCTTGGCAGCACCTATGATCATTTTCCAAGCACTTTGTGTGGTTTTGGGACCTGCATAATACTCAGGATGCGTAGGACCGTCTTTTCCTCTTTGATTAATGGAAAATTTACCATACCATTTCATTTGCTCATCAAATGTCTTAGCATTTCTTAGCTCTTGCAAATCTTTAGAATCATACCCAGGTGCACCAGGAGTAATGGCAGAGTAAGACTCCCCAATATACTCAGCATGATCCGTGACAGCGGCAAAGTCAAGTGGTCTACCTATCGAGTGTTTCTCTCCACTAAGTATTATCTCTTTACCTTTTGCAAATTCGTAAGCATCCCCGGGGGTACGAAGCACTGTAGCAGTCATGCCAAAGAGTGCATCAAGAGAAAGAGCTGTATGTGTATGTATCTCACCAAAGTAAGCCTCTTTAAGAGGATTGCTCTTCACTGCTTCTTCCATTTGTTTCACTTCTTTTGTATCGGCTTCTGTACCCAGTGCTAGAGTAGCTATCAGAGAGAGTCCTAAAGTAGCCGTTTTTGATGCTTTTAAAATATCCATTTTATTTTTCCTTAAAATTTTGGTAATACGAATTTGACAGTAAATGTTATTACATCTTTGGGTGTAGGAGCATAGAGACCATTTCCGACACTTACTTCATCTGCAAAGTCATGTTGATATTGAAGTGAAAAGTTTACTGGCAATTTTTTAAACCGTACAAGTTTCCCTAACTGTATAGCCACGGGCAAGGAGATCCATTGTGTACTTTCCCAATCATACGTATATTGTATATCACCCATTCCTACATTCCATCCGCCTCCAAGAGAGTAGTTGACGATAGGCTGAAGGGAACTTACTCTGGTATAAGGACGATTATCGTCCCCTACTACACGAAAAAGATTTTGGTTAAAAAGTCCTACATTTAGCCCTTTGGTGATAGTATTGTTTACAAATCCAAAAGAGGGTCCGAGAGACCATTGCTTATTTTCTTTATTAAAAGGAATAGCGGCAACCACACCTAGTCCATAGCGCCCCCAGGATGCAGAGAATACAGTGAGATCAAATATTGTCATATCTTGAACACTTGTTACATCAGAAGGGCTATTTGTAATAAAAGGCTGGGAAACTCTGAGAATATGTTTTGTTTCTCCCCACTCGTAAGGATAGGCGGCACGCAGCATCACATTGTTGGCACTTTCACCCTCGAAACTGTTATAATGGTCAATAGTATAGCCTTCTACAATTTGTACTGACATTAAAGAAGCTGTAGGGTCATTGACTTTTTGAGAAAGTGATGTTGTGTCTTCAGCCAAAGAAAAGCCTGTCGTGAGTAATGAAGCGGTGATCCCCAGCTTCAGAGTAGTGACATATTTTTTTATCATATTATTTCCTGTGTTCATTAAAATTTTACTACATATTTCAGCCAAAGAGTATCACCCTCAAGCCGTTTTTCATTCTTAAAATCTTTTAAATATTTCATCTCAAAAACATATTTCCCTGTTTTATCTATCCATGAAACTACAGGACCAATACCTGCAGCTTCTGCTCTAAACGCACCTAGTGTTGCACCAGCGCCACTGTCATCGGAAACTTGCTTGTACCAGTACCCACTGACACCCACACCTGAGATACCACCTAACCAAGGGAAATGTTGGGCGAGTGTTCCATCAAAATGTATTTGTGTACCTGATTTGTAGTTAGTGGCATCATTTTCTTGGTTAAAACTTGCACCCATAAAAAGAGAAGCTTCTCTTCCATTTTCTTGCCCAAAATAGACAATACCCAATGTAGGCTCAACTGTCCAGTAGTTTTTTCCTGTATTGATAAACCTGCCATATTCATAAGAACCTGTGGGTGCATAAAGACCCAATCGTGCATTAATGTTTAAATCTTTATTGACATTATAATTCACCATCAATGGCATAATAACCAAGTCACCTAAAGCAGTTCTATCTCCTTCTTGGTAGCCAAAGGGTATGCCCTTAAAGTTAAAATCACCAGAAAGATCAAAATTAAGTACGGAGAGTGTTGAAGACATAGCAAACTGCCACTTGTCACCCCAACCCAAATCCCAATCAGGTGCCCAGAGAACAGTTAAACCAAGCGCATTGATAGTCGCATCCGGTTGAGCCAATAATCCCCCAGAACCCTTAGGCAAGGTGATACTAGAAGAAGCTTTATAGTTTAGGTAGTTTAATCGTGTTATGAAAGCGGGTTCAGCAGGTACAGCATCAATAAATGATGACATAGATCCAGGCATATAATGCCCACTCCCGCCTTCTTCTGCAAAAGATACTGTACTTATAGTTATACTTGAGAGCAGTAGCGCATTGAAAAATGATAAAAGTGTGGTTCTCCTCATTAATATGGTGAATTCACAACTTTATATACCACAACATCACCTTCTTGAAAAGGTTGATAATAGGCGTTTCCACAATGCTTGTATGATATGCCATTGGCAACAACAACAGTACATGTTGTAGGCATAGTAGCAGCTGCTACCATTGTACCTACGACCAATGCTGTACCAAATGCGACAAGTGGTCTACCATGATAATGCCCATAACGACCATGATTATTATGGTTCACATTGACATTCACGTTTTTATTGACGTTCCTGTTCACATTAACATTTTTGTTGACATTCTTGTTCACATTGGTGTTCACATTGGTGTTTCTATTTTTATTCACAGTCCTGTTTTTGTTCGTACTCTTATTGCGTTTTGAAGTACCACCTTTTCGAGCTTTAGCACCAGCTCTTTTAGCTTCAGCTTGAGAAAATAGTGAAATACTTAAATCTAATGTATTCATTTGATACCCATGGTTTGATGTTACTTTAGGTGTAAGACTCACAGAAGGTGACAAAACACCCATGGCAATAGCAACAATCGAAAATTTAAGTAAAGCATTGTTTCTGATTTTCATTTATTTATCCTTTTAAACTAAATTATATCCAAAAAGAGGATGTATTTGTTATAGAAAAACGGCAAATTTCTTAAAATAAAATTGATTTTTGAAGCGTAGCGGTCGGCAGTTCTCTAAACATCTGTTTATAGGCTTGTGTAAAAGTAGAGTGGTTTAAAAAATGATATTTTTCTATAATACTGGAAACTTTAGTTGTTTCAGGAGAAGATAAAAGTAACTCTTTTTTTATACTATGCATACGCAACGCCATGAGATATTGTTTAGGAGAGATACCGTAATTGCTTTTAAATGAATGATGCAATAGTCGTTCACTGATACCAAGTTTTTGTGATAAATGTATCATACTGTTTGATTCACCGATAGAAGCATGAAACAGATCTCTTGCTTTTTCAATTTTAAACTTTTGTCTATTTTTAGTGTCGTTTTCTATATAGATGCAGGAAAAAACATGTTCTAAAATATCTGCTTCTATTTGCGTGTATTGCATTTGACTAAAAGGTATCTCTCTGGGCTGCATCAAAAAATGTATCCATCGTTCTAACCCTTGTGAAAAATACTTCATATATTCAGGTTTTATATAAATACGTTCTTCTTTTCTTTTGAGAGAAAAGTCTTCTTGAAAATAAGCATAATAGGCTTCATAAAAGAACTTCTCCTCTACAGCAATAGAAAATGTTTCACTGTCACCGCTGCATAGAAAATCTATCTCATCTCCTGAACGAAGTATCTTGATCTCATGCTTGTCTCCCACTTTGTTTTGAAAGCTAACATCAGCATTTGTTATCACATACGTAATAAGTATCGTTCCTTTGGGAAAATCACCCTGCATGAAAATCCCTTGAGAATGTGGTGTACGCATAAGCTGCATTCGTGTAGTATGTGTTGCAATCAATGCACCCATATACAAGCCTTTTGTCATTTGTATACGCTCAAGGTTCCATGCACGCGCATAAAACTCCATCTCTTCAAGATTAATATCTCGAAAGTCTATGTGTATTCCAGTGGGGAAAAGTATAGATGACATAAAAGCTCTCCTAAGTTTTATTAATTGAGTATACAGCAAATAACTTACAATATTCAACTTGGATACATAGGCTTATATAGGTGGTGAGCGCGTATTCTATCGATGTTATATGATTTTATGTGGATTAGTCAGG
>JAECMU010033946.1:0-12917 GCA_016106625.1 Dracogyra subfuscus | reverse complement strand
ATAAAAACAATAATAACAACAACATCAACAATAGTAATAATAGCAGCAGTAGCAGCAGCAGCAACGACAACAGCAACAACAACAACATGTTCATGGCTATTTTTATGACTGCACTATATTTTGGGTTTTTTTTGTTTTTATTCAGCAATTAAGTAACTAACCCGTAGAAACGTTTCACTCCCACTGGAATTGTCCCTCAATTGCTTTAAAAATAATAAAAGTGGTTAACGTGCTTTAGAAATAATCAAACTGGTTAACAACACCCAAGGTGTACCGCTACAATGAACATAACCGTTTCGTTTCTCTTCGCTCCTCTCTCTCTTATTTACTTTTTCCTCTCTTCTTTTCTCAAAATGAATTGATCGTTGGAACGGCCGTTTGAAGGCTTTCTCTGGAAAAACACTTTTCAGCAATCCGTATGTTGCACTAATTTGATAGAGAAATGAGTGAACGCATCTAGTATGTCGACTTAGCTATAAATATAGTAAACTGTATTAGGGCGATTTCCAGCGTCATATGTTCCTTGGATTTAATGATCAATGAACAAAAGTGTCCACTTCATGTTCGCGAAATAATGTTGACAATTAAAAGCGCGGGGGCGGAATCTAGTTTAGTCGGTAGAACACTCGCGCGATGTGCTTGGGTCGAAGAGATCGAATCAGCTCGTGGCCCCATCCTCTGAATTTAAAGAAATAAATTATTTTTTAAAGAACAATAATTAAAGTTAGTTTTGCTTTTCGATGAGCTGCTTTAGTCATAAGTCCCAACCAGTACCCCGTGGTTATCACATCAAAGACCGTGGTAAGTGTTGTCCTGTTTGTGGAAAAGTTTTATTAAAGGAACATACCATAGTTTTTATTTGGATTTTATTGTTTAGATTATCAATTTCGTACATTTGAAGCGTTTTTGGTCATCCTAGTGTTTTTAATATTATAAAATGCATTTCTCATTTTTGTTTTTCAAACGCGCGTACGTCCGAGAAGTAACTGTTATGGAGTCAAGTTTTAGTCTATTTTTAGAGGGTATTTCATAATTTCACACTCACATACTCATGTTTCACTCAATTGTAACTTTATGCAACTTAGTGTTAATTTTTAAGGGTTGAAACTAGAGTTTGTCCCTTTAAAAGATTCCTGGATGCTAATATCTAGCGGGCAGCATAGCCCAGTGGTACAGTGCCCGCCTGATGCGCGGTCGCTCTAGGATCGATCCCCGTCAGCTAACCACTGGTTTTTTTTCTCTCGACTTAACCATATGTCCGACGCCGATATAACCGTAATATAATGTGTTGAGTGCGTCATTAAACAAAACAAAAACAAAAACAAAAACAAGCTAATATCTAGCCGCTTTCAGTGAGGACTACAATCCTAGCGGCCAGTGACATCCAATACTGGAAACTACAAGCCACACCACCTCAGCCACACACAGAAACTATTTCATGGGGTTTTCCCAATACGATTTTTATGTCAACCAGTGACGTGTGAACTTCCAGAGGCGGATCTAGAGGACCCCCTCCCCCTACATTTTGCAACAGTTATAGTTTAATTATATATTAATTTTCATCCCCCTCCAAACCTTCCCCAAAGTTCCCTTAGCATTCTGCCTCATGTCATTGTCCCCCCTCCCCATAATGGATTTACTGGATCCGCCACTGATTTACTTTTTTCAGGAATTGCGAATATGGTTTTCAGACATTACGAGTTGACATAAACATTATATTCGAAAAACGAAAACACAACATGCAATTGTCTATTCCTAATTTTTGTCAATATATTCGGTTTTTAAAAATTATATATGAAAAACACGTAATGTCATGATATAGACCTATTTGTTCCGGTAGAAAATAATCTTTAAATTGTCTTGACCATGGATACAAATTATCTTTATTTAATTATTAAATTAATCAGTATTTATTAATACTGCTGTAAAGTCATACCCGATAAAGCAATTGTACAACAAAAAAAAACAAAAAAACAAAATTGAATCGAACGCGAAGTAAAATTAAAACTTATGACAGGATATTATATCACCTTTTATTTGGCTTCGTTCTCAATTAATTTAAGATATTTTACCAATATTACTCTTCACATCCATTGTTTTTTATAGATACTGTTGTTTAAGTTATTATTTTATTATTTTGAAATACGATCAATTGTAATGGAAATGATAAAAGTAAAAAAAAAAAAAAAAAAATGCAAGGGAGATAATTGATTCATGAACTTGTTCACAAATATAGTTTTGTTTTCTATATTTCCACTGTAAACAAAATACAGTGAAAATATAACTTTTCGCTAAATATCACTTTTATGGTTTCTGTAGATCTATATATTTCATTGATATGTATACAATAAAGACCAATTTGTACTATTCTGAGTGCGTATAGGTTACACTAAACCAATTAATTTCCGGCTGGGTAGAAGTTCGAGGTGCACCGAACTTTTGATAGAGAAGTTAACACCACAAGTCCTGTGATTGGTTATAAATGTGAGTGTGTTAGTTGTAAAAAAAAATAGTTTCATCTGGGCTAAAAATGTATTTGATGTAGTACCACCGTGTCAAGTAGCCTTGTACTTGGAACATGTATGGGGTACCTGTAAAAAAAGTACTGAAATTTTATGCAAAACTAGGGGTGTTGTAGAAAAACCTGGTTATACCGAAAATGAGCCATGAAAGGTACCATTTTGTGCAGTTAATGCTTTGAGGTAGGGGTTGTAGTACTGATATTTATGGGTCATAGTTTGGTTGATATATTGCATATAGTGTTTTTAACCACAAACGTTAACATGGTCGCCTATGGGATTTGAATTGGTATAGTCCAACCTATAGGGTACAGCTTACAGAAGAAAGAAGGACATGTTTTATTTAACGACGCACTCAACACATTTTATTGACAGTTTAAGGTTACATGGCGTCTGATATATTGCGAAGGACCACACAGGTATTGAGAGAGGAAACCCGTTGTCGCCACGTCATGGGCTATTCTTTTTGATTATCAGCAAGGGTTATCATGTATCCAATAAGACGGGATAGCACAAACCACGGCCTTTAGTTTAATAATAAATGAAACAAAATATAGTGCTGTATTGGCCATTCTCGAAAATAATGTTACACCCCTGCACCACGGTGAGGAGATGATATCAATTCACGATGCTGTTTTCCATTGAAAAACAAACCCGGCTAAGGCTGACAGATCGCCTCAACGTATTATAGGATCATTCACTAATGCAAATTTCTACAAAGTGTTAACAAACCCATGTGTTGTCGCTATCAATGATTAGTGTTAACTGTCTTGACACAAAACACGCATCTCTAGCCATACTGTTTAATGCTTTGAAACACAACACACTTAAACAACACTGGGGGGTTCTGGGGTCGTGTCCCAGCCGAGGCGATAGGATTTTTGTTTTTATTCTAGTGTTTAGAGAGAGAGAGAGAGAGAGAGAGAGAGAGAGAGAGAGAGAGAGAGAGAGAGAGAGAGAGAGAGAGAGAGAGAGAGAGAGAGAGAGAGAGAGAGAGAGAGAGACGGAATGCAATAAGTAGAAGTTTCTTTATTAGTTAGAGATGCGCATCGAAAGTTTAAAGGCCCACTATTTAATTTTTGGATTTAAATTTCACAATTTTTTGCTTAATGTTGTTTTGTTTTTTGTCCCGGGACAAGCCCCTGGCTATCCGGAGACAGGCCCCAGGACGAACATGCTGGAAACTCTAGTGGTATACGAGCATGTAAAAATGATTCGCACTCATACTCGCAGGTGCAAGGGATCACCAGCAGTCCGCCCGGGGCCGGTAATAGGCGGAGGATGGTACTGTTGAATTTCCAATGTCTGGCAGGATTAAACGAAAGAGAATGGGTGCGCATTTTAGAAGGAAACTACGCTATTGGACACCAAACATATGGACATTCTGACACTTTTGTTTCTTAGAGGAAACCCGCTGTCGTCACATAGGCTACTCTTTTACGATAGGCAGCAAGGGATCTTTTATTTGCGCTTCCTACAGGCAGGATGGCACAAACCATGGCCTTTGTTGAACCAGTTATGGATAACTGGTCGTTGCATGTGGTTATACCTACCCATTGAGCCTTGCGGAGCACGCACTCAGGGTTTAGAGTCGGTATCTATACATGCCTCGACTGGGATCCGAACCCAGTACCGACCAGCCTATAGTCTGATGGCTTGACGACTGTGCCACCGAGGCCGGTCACAAAGAAAATATGAATGGTATATTTTAAATGGTAAAATATGTATACTAGTATTCACTTTTTTTAATTTGCCCGAAAATGTTACTTTACTTTGCTCAATTCCCACCCCCTCCTCCAAAAAAGAAAGAAAGAAAAAAAAAAAGATTGCTAATGGAAATGTGAAAATGCTTCTCCATGGCGTATACCGTTTTGAAAATATTTTATTTCAGTTACTGATAATTGGAAATTGACAACTTTTGTGTTTTAGTCTCTTTCCACGTACCTCAGTGGCCCCATTGGGCTATTTCGCGTTTCAGCCAGTGACCCACATCTGGTGTAACAAAGGCCGTGGTATGTACTACCCTGTCTGTGGGATAGTGCATATAAAAGGTCCCTTGCTGCTAATCGAAAAAGAGCAGCCCATGTAGTGACGACAGCGGGTTTCCTCTCCCAATATATTTGTGGTCCATAACCATATGTCCGACGCCATATAACCGTAAATAAAATGTGCTGAGTGGGTTGCTAAAAAAAACATTTGCGTCCTTCCTTCCTTGCTACATAACCACATCTGGTTTTAGAATGAGCGTTTTGGGAACAACAGTCTGCTGTCGATTTACATCCCAAATCGTGAGCCGAGAATTCCATGATAAAAAGTCAAAATCAAACAAGAAGATTTACCATAAAAACATACAAAACAGTTTAAACGGCCACAGATACTACAGAGAAGTGAATATGTGACTGGCAACATGTATCAGAATTACCTGGAACCTGTTATGTTAGAAAGGTCAATTTGAAGTGGAATCATTTAAAGTCGCAGAACCTAATTTCAACCCGTGAACATGGCAGTTGTCTTTGTGGCGGTGCAGTGATAATGTATATTCCAGTAAAGGATGTTATCGGGAGTGGCTGTTCTTCAATATGTATCTTATCGGAGGTCGGACTCGGGATGGGCGTGTTCGAAACCCTAGTGGTATATGGGCACGTTAAAGGGACATACCCTAGTTTCTGTTCATAAAAATTAACATTAAGTTTAGTTTAATTTACAAACCTGTAACACATTTTTATCAAGTTACAATTGAGTGAAACATGAGTCTTTGACTTTGAAATGGTGAAATACCCTCTAAAATAGAATAAAACTCGACTACATAACTGTTACTTCTCAGAGGCACGTGCCTTTTTAAAAAATATGAGAAATGCATTTTGTGATATAAAAAACATCAGGATGACCAAAAACGCTTCGAATGTACGGAAATGGATACTTTAAACAATAACATTTAAGTAAAGTATGATTTCAGTTATCAGAAACCGCCTCTAATAGTCAAAACTATGTCTTAGTGTTTAAAAACTAGGGTATGTCCCTTTAAACTAGTTATCATCATCATCAATATGTAGAGGTTCCTGGAATCAGACATTATTTACGAAATGCCCATTCGACTCTGCATTGTGCACAGTTTTGTCTTTCATATTTGTAGAGGCCAGTATACTATACTTACGGTATAGTAAGGGACACCTTTTTTCCTACGTCACAGTTTATCAACAACCGTGTTGATGTCAACGTTACGATATCTCGTATCTAAGTTACAAGATGTTTCGAGACTTTATTTTAAACTTTGAAAAAAGTCCATTGGCTTTAAAGGGACGTTCCTGAGTTTACTGCATTGTAAGATGTTTCCGACTAATAAAACACTTCTACGACTAAACTTGCATATTAAATTAAAAAATTCTGGTTTATAATATCAGTGTCTGTGTTTTCAGTGCGTTTTTCGTCGTCTTAATATTTGTAAAATGTCAAAATTGGATTTTGTCTTCAAATAATTTCGTACGTACTAAAACAAAAATGTTTTTGGAAATAAATTGAAATTTAACCTAATACTCAGCAAACTCAGGAATATCCCTTTAACAATTTCGGTTTCATACGTTTGTTTCTCGAATGTGTAGAGGTTATATAATGTAGTTACGATACCGTAACGGAAACATTCTCCTACGTCTCAGATTACCAAAGATCTTGTTGATGTCATCTCTACAATATCGCGTAGCTAAGACTATATAATGACGTTTCCAGACTTTATTTTTAACTTTAACAAGAGTCTTTCAGAGACCGAGACTAATGTGGAGACGCAGTAGGTCAACAGTGTCGTCAAGGAGGTCATTGGAACTACTCGCTAAACCACGGATGACCATTAAAGATTCGCTGTACTAATCCCCAACTACTCGCAATGTCACGAACTGAAATCTGCACTTCAAAGCGAAGAGCCAACCAGATAGTCTTTGCTCAAACGGGCTTGGGGATTGAAATTAAGCTGTATCTCGTGACGAACGCACGTCTGGCGGAGTTCTCCGCAATGTTACCGGAGATGGACGAACATGCACGAGTCCCCCGGGGTCAATTAAGACGCGTTATATAAAGCAACAGGGCGTGAGGGAAAACAAAAACCGACGTTTGCCGAGTGAAATCGAAACCAGAACCGAAGCTGTGGAAGTCACATTGTTATGTAAACTGAACTGTTTTAAAAGTGATGGATTTTGTTTTTTCATATATAGTGGGGTTTTTTTAAAAGATAAAAATTATGAAGCCGTGCGGAATTAGATTAATGGATTTTAGACACAAGGTCAGACAGAACTAGTTTTTGCCTGAATGTCATGTGCAACGTTGTATGTATTGTTTTATTTTATATAACATCTTAGGTACGTGCATTCCCACACATTTTGACTGGTTAAATGTTATTGTATGTATATATGTATCTATGCATGCATGCATGCATGCATGTATGCATGTATGTATGTATGTATGTATGTATGTATGCGTGACGGTACATGCTCTTAAATTTGTTTCGCCTGTGGCGATTTTAATTGTGTTAGAGGGCCGTGTGCTATTTCATTGCCCGTAGCCCAGATGGTCAACTTGTTACGTAAGATTTCGCGCGCTCGGACCTTCCAATATACACTTGGTCCATATGAGGAGGCCATGTGGCGATTAGTTACGTAATACCTCTGCGAGTGCGAAAATACCGACTCGAGTAGAGGTGAAATATCAGATGATAGGGGGAGGTACCGCCTTGTACCCCCCAGGCCAATTCTGGTTTTATAATAAATAGCTAGTTTGTAGAGATATCGAGGAGAACGAAAAAAGGAAGCTTCCCGGAACGTAGTCCGTTTTGGACTTGGTAATTATCATTTCTGCTCTGTGTATAACCTTGATGTGATTGATGTGACTTTATATATATTTTAATACTATATCATACCAATATTCTTTAGACAGTGTCTTCGGTCATCTGACGAAGTAAATCGTAGTCTTACTGTTCTATATTTTTATACGAGTATTTGGTAATATAAAGCTTAGCCAGTCATCCTAGCGGACCTAGGTAAACTGTAGGTTATTTTCTTTATTGTGATAGGTACCAGTATTAATTCTGTGTTACGAAGGTTACTGAATCGTTAGGAATAGAGCTGTAATTCCTTTATTAATTAAGTTCCCTGGAAGCGTTCCTACATTATCACACATTACTGAACGAGTAGTAAGGGTTAATTAAAAATTAACCAGTTAGGAATGGTGTTGTAATTCCTTTATTAATTAACTTCTCCTAGAATCGTTTCTCAATTATCACACGCGTGGGTGTGGTGTAACGGTGAAGTGATTCGCATATTGTGTAACTAGACACCTAGAGATTAACTGATTAAGTGATCAGTTCTGGGTTGTTATTATTGCTGTTATTAATTAATTACTACGGCTGTACTTTTGTCAGCGTAGGATAATACAGATTCCAAAGTGTATTGTGTTTTGTTGTGTTTCTAGTGAGCTAAACGTGCTATATTAATATATACTTATATAAGATCGTATCTCTGATCATACCTAGAGACGAGCCATACTAGAGTTTAACAGCTTGTTACAGAGAGATCTAATAGATATACAGTTAGGAGAGATATTTGATAATCGTGTTTTATTCAGTTACGGGAATTATAGAATCCCCGTGACAGTATGTATGTATGTATGTATATATGTCTATATCTATATAGTGTATAGTATGTCGAGGTTCACTGTTACATACATAGATATTATCGCACTGGCGCAGGGGATAATTAAATCCTTTCTGGCCTCAGAAATTGTCCCATGCCATGTACTCGAACCTGTGTCACCGAATCACCCGTAAATTGCACACTAACCACGATGCGCCCTGAGCGTTTGAGACATCCATAATCGAATGCTCTTTAACTCAACCACATTCATGGGGCCTACACTCTATGTATGTATGCGTGTATTTAAGAATGAATAAACGCTTTGGCTCAGAAATGATTTTTTTTTTGCCCCAGAGATTCAAAATTGATTTTGAATTGACCGTTGTGATATACAAAATATAAATGTGTTTTCAGTCAGTCTTGTTTTATATTTATTTGGCTAGCACTATGTTGTTGTTGTTGTTTTATCAGCTGAACACGAAGTATTTGTTTTTTGAAGACTGATAGGAAAAGGGATAACAAACAAACCAACCGCTGAAAAATGGACTGGTTTAGAGGCTTAGACGCAGACTTAGGTGGCGGGTAGTCGTGTGGTGACTAAGATATCCTTGAGGCTTGGATTTGTTTTCTGTATGCAATAACCGGACGTGCTGTAATAGTGTTTTTCATAACAGTTTGCAGACTTAAAAACTCCTCCTTCATAAGTTTACCAATATCAACGCTACGTCGACTGTAAAATATTGGAAAACGTATTGTATCTCTTTCTACGGCTTTACCAGATTCAACATTGATTCCAAATGGCTGTTGTGTCTGTAACCTATATATCCAGAAGGCCTCTCGTTTAAGTCTTAAGATGTGTGTTCTGTCTTTTAAAACAACTTATAGGGGTTGTTCAAGTGGAATTGTTTCACACTTTTCATCCAGGTAGACTGAAGTTATTGGCGAAAGAGGTGTCAACTTCATGCCGAATATTATTCTTGTGACAAACTCCTCTAATTCTCAGTTGGTTTTGCATTTGTTCTACATACTGTTTTTACATAAACTATAGATTATTAGATATACTACTTTTTTTAAATCACATTTCATGTCTGTCCGAATTTGATATTCAAATTTGGTCTGTTGACTTTTGAAAGTCGACTGCGTTTTAAGTAAGTTGTAAAGTCTATACAGTTCTTATTTCAGGTGGTTCGTTGGTTATGCTGAAGTTTGTAAGGTTTATAGTCTTCAGTTGCCTTAGTTTCAGATTTAATATTTCTTAAAAACCGTTTCGAATATCCCTAGGTTTTAAAGCACTAAATAAAAGTGAACAAGCCTCATTGAAATTCAGTTTGGTACTGGAATTTCTGTGAAATCTAATAATCTGAGATTTAACAATGCCTTTAAAGGTGTGGCGTGGGTGAAACGACTTGCAGTGAAGTTGGTCTGTGGGTTTGAAAAAACACTTTGTAGTCTAGGTAACGTGATGTTTCAAACTGTGTACCTGTATATATTGTTACATATCCAAAAAACGTCAACTGATTTATCTGATATTGTGCTCTTAAACTTGATATTGTTATCCGGTTGATTTAATAGCTCAAAAAGGTATATCGTCGACATATATGAGGTACAAAAAAGGTGTTTTACTCGATTTCTTTAAAGCAGCCTCTTCCATTTCGGCGACGTAAATAGTTTGTTTTGTTTTTGTTTTTGTTTAACGACGCACTCAACACATTATAATTACGGTTATATCGGCGTCGGACATATGGTTATGTGGAGAAAAAAAACACAGTGGTTAGCTGACGGGGATCGATCCTAGACCGACCGCGCATCAGGCGGGCACTGTACCACTGGGCTATGCTGCCCGCCGTGGTGTATAGGGAGTCAATATCAAGGGTAACCAAAAATGAATCTTTTGGGATTTTTCTTTTGATAATTTTGATAGCAAATCTTCAGTGAAAGACTATGTATTCTGGAATATTGTACAATTCTGATCCACAGTCTGAAATGAGTGGTTAACCGTGTGATGTTCTAATAGCGGCCCATGTATCGAATGGCTTGTGGATTTTTGGAAGTAGATAACATTTCCGGTTTCTGGTTGTTGCCTGCGCCCCGTTCCATGAAGCGATTTTAGCACTAAGATCAACTTAATTATTTTTTATTTTTATTTATTTTTTTTGGTTTGTTTAACGACGCACTCAACACATTGTAATTACGGTTATATCGGCGTCGGACATAGGATTATGTCGAGAAAAAACCCCAGTGGTTAGCTGACGGGGATCGATCCTAGACCGACCGCGCATCAGGCGGGCACTGTACCACTGGGCTATACTGCCCGCCGAAGATCAACTTAAGTGCATAGGTTAGCTATGCGCTTACGGTAATCTTAGAGCTAAGTCGCTCCGTGGAACGGGGCCCTGGTTTCTAAATATTGTACTTGTTGTTTGTTTTTGTTTTTTTGTTTTTTTATTAATATGTCATTTTTCTTTTAGATATTGAATAATTGCATTGAACATTTTACAATTCTCAGGCCAAATAGTATAATTTTTGTAGCCCTTTGAATTATTAAGCTGTCAGTGGGCTTCCCGGATATAGTTCTCCCTTGATAGAATGATAGTGGTTGACCCCTTATCTGCAGATTTTATAACAATGTTTAGATTGATGAGAGCACGACGTTCCATCCCAAAACGATTTTGTTGATTTGTGTCAACTGTCATATCACCCACTTTTTCCACTATCCTCTTACGAGCTTTAATGATTTCAGGATCTACTCTAGAGTTTTGGGGTAACCAGCCGGAGTTTTCCGTGAATGGGAGTTTTTCTCCAGTCGAATGCCGAAAACAGTTGGCCAGTTTAATTTTGTGGTCAAAAACTGCCGTACCCATTACACCATTGTCAAGTTTAGCCTATAAGGCTGTTTTTGGTTGGGGGTGGGAACAAAATTCAGAGCCCTGTTCAGTAATGATTTTTTTTAGCGGATATGAGAAGGCTAGTAATAGTAGTATCATCAGTTAACAATGTTAGTTCCTAGTCCTAAATCAGGGTGGACAGTACATTAAGTAGAGAGTCATGGAATCAGACATTATTTACAAAATGCCCATTCGACTCCGCATTGTACATAGATACGGCCCTGACTATGAACTATAGTTTTATCGTTAATATTTGTAGAAGGTAGTTTGACATAGTTACGGCATAGTAACGGATACTTTTTCCTACGTCACAGTTTACGACAACCTTGTTGATGTGAAAGCTACGATATCTCGTATCTAAGTTATAATGATGTTTCGAGGTTTCATTTTAAACTTCGGAAAAGGTCCATTTGGTTTAACCAGTTCGGTTCAACACTATTTTCTCGAATTCGTAGAGGTTATACAATGTAGTTACGATATCGTAAAGGAAACATTCTCTAACGTCTCAGGTTACAGGAAACCTTGTACCGAAGCTGTCGAAGTAAACTGAACTGTTTTAAAAGTGAGGGATATTTTTAATATAGCTTTTAAACGAAAGGGAAGAATTGTGAAGCCGTACGAAATTAGATTAATGGATTTAGACACGAGGTCAGAAGGAACTAGTTTTTACACGAATGTCATGCGCAACGTTGTATGTACGGTAATAATCTAATGCGGGTGTCACACAGTCACGATTTTGCTCCATGATCACCTGACGATGCGAAAAGTGAAAAAAATCATGACTCCCTCGTGAAAGGTCTTGGAGCATTTGACAGGCTCTGATATAGGACTTAAGTGGTCTTCAGCGTGTCTTGAAGGACGTAAGAAGTCGGCAAACTCTCACGAACATTTTGACCATGCTCAAAACAATCGTGAGAGTCAGCCGATCTACATCATCTTAAAGTAGACTTAATGTTCGGACATGGTCGCGAGCGATGGTAGTACACGGTTGTACCACGTGATCCACTCTTCTTGTGCACGAGCAGCTCGCGAGCCGCTCTGATTGATCGCCAGTCCCACTGATAGGTCGCCAACAGATCGCAAGTAGGACGCGAATGAACTTGAATTGCTCTGATAGGGTACTTCAGTTGACCGTGTATAGCTCGTTTGTAGCACGTGTATAGCTTTTGACAAACGTGAGTTTGACTTCACCTCGTGGCGTTTGTTTTTATTTTGGCACGTTTCCTACGTTCTCCCCGCGATTTAAATTATTTTTTAGATCGTCAAGGTCGTGAGCTGATCGTGAGTTTAGGTCTCGAATGTGTGACACCGCCTTAAATATAATCATTCCCATATATATGCTGGTTATATTGCTTTACACACACACACACACACACACACACACACACACACACACACACACACACACACACACACACACACACACACACACACACCTCGATATAGTGGTATTATTACGGAATATTCGGTTTCCGGCACCCTTTCACCGGAAATAAACGTCATTACGACAGACTATTCGACTTCCGGTTCGGTCAGTAATTGTTGGTGACAAACGTTTATATACACAGTCAGGTCTCGTTACAACGACCATCGTTCCTGTGAAGTTTACTCCATCTGACCACAAATTATCCTAAACAAACGTACATCAGTGTTAGTCTGTTCATTACACCGCAATTCACACCTTCCGACACCGATATAACGAATTAGGAACAAACGTGCATCCGACGTCTGAAAACACTTCTTTACAACGACAGTACATAATCGCAGATGTATAACGAAATTATCACACTCGCATCTGTTTATTATTGTTAAGATCTTGTCGACCAACGGAAACCGTTTAACGACTGAACATTAAATACATTTCTACATAATTATGTATATATATATATATATATATA
>JAECMU010033933.1:0-13018 GCA_016106625.1 Dracogyra subfuscus | reverse complement strand
TCCCCTCTAGACAGTGGTGTTTGCATGTATCAAGAATTGCATCATGGGCAGAAATCCCCTCTAGACAGTGGTGTTTGCATGTATCAAGAATTGCATCATGGGCAGAAATCCCCTCTAGACAGTGGTGTTTGCATGTATCAAGAATTGCATCATGGGCAGAAATCTCCTCTAGACAGTGGTGTTTGCATGTATCAAGAATTGCATCATGGGCAGAAATCCCCTCTAGACAATGGTGTTTGCATGTATCAAGAATTGCATCATGGGCAGAAATCCCCCCAAAACAATGGTGTTTGCATGTTTCAAGAATTGTATCATGGGCAGAAATCCCCTCTAGACAAAGGTGTTTGTATGTATCAAGAATTGTATCATGGGCAGAAATCCCCTCTAGACAATGGTGTTTGCATGTATCAATAATTGTATCATGGGCAGAAATATCCCGACATGATGAGTTATCGATTAATCGTTACATCCCTAATACTCATACATAGTGGAAAATGTCATCTGTTTATAGATTTTGAAAATATATTTCCTTGATTAGTTTATCCTACTGAAATCTATATTTATTCTTTTGTTAATATGTCCATATATATGAAAATCTGTTTTATATTGAGAACATGTAATTTTAAACTCTCTGGGCATACAACATTCTTCACTATAGGTGAATATTGTTTTTTTGTTTAAATCTGGACATACGTTTTACAAATTGCAAATAACTAAAAATAAATATTTTTCAAAATACTTTGCCATAAAATTATTTTTACAACTAGTCAAACCGGAATTATTTACCAAAAACATTAAATATTTTGCTGGTACAAGGCATAGTTTAAATAGAATTCAACATTTAAAACAAATTAGGGTCAGGGTCGTATTTTAATGTCGGGTGGTGATGGAAATTTAAGAATATTTCTTTAAAATGGCTTTAACCTACATAACCTATGAACAACACTGTGAACAGGTCATAGATGATGCCTGACATAACAATACACGTTTAACCACACATACATGAAATATTCCATTACCCCTTGAAGTATCTTGTACAGAAATTCATTATTGAATCTAACAACAGTTCTGCCATTTTGATTCAGTGAGACAAATGCAAAATGAAATTAATAATCCGAACGTCGAGACAATCAGACAAAAGCAGTGAGATCTAGACTGATGTGAAATCTCTAATTTACACCACCGGTTACAGGGAACATGTTAATTGATTTCGACCACTTCCCGTAAATGAATAAGCCATCTCGGAGGGTCTCTGGAGATGACCACCGCCATGTTTACGCAGCTGAAGACTCAACATCCACGGAAGCTACATCGACACATTTTCTAGGCACCACTAGCTGGCAAGAAGTCAACCATGAACAACAAATGGCCCCAGTGGCACAGTGGCCAAATTTGAGACTTGATTGGTCCTGGATTGTTATCTCATTAACAGTATCTGTTCCAGCCAGTCTGTGGCAAAATAAAAATAAAAAAATAAAAATGTATGTGGCACAAATGTATTTTCTGTCTAACATTCCTTTTATTCTGGACAAGCAGCAAAGATAGCCCAGTGCATCATTAGGTCAGGTCAGGTCATAGGGTTTAATGTGCACATTCAGAACAAGTTATTGTAGCGCACGCCTGTCCAGGACAGAAAGGTTGGGAGGGGAAAGGAGGGACCCCCTGCACTGGCAGGTGAAAGGGAGCACCAGCAGTCCAATCAAGATTGGTAGCAGGTGGGGGTGGGCGTGGGTGGTGGTGGTGCTATAGAATTTTGAATGGAGCGTTTAATATGCCAAAGAGAAAAGGTGTGCATTTTGGTTAGAGGAAATTTGGCACATTTTTGTACCATTCCTTCATTCATTGTTTTATAGTTATTTTTGTGCTATATTCTAGTAAGGTTCCAGCTTGCTGTACAGGACACATGCCTCAGCTGTCAGTGGGTTAGTAACTGTTAGCACCTTATTTAACCCTTTACAGGACATACGTCTAAAACCAATTATCATTACCCATGGTAAAAATGGCATCCATAATACTCATTCACAGGTATGATAGTTCATGTTACCTGCAATGATATATCTGGCATCATGTATGAAATGAAATTATATAAAATATTCTTTGCAGCTCATCAATCTATCATGTAGGTATGCGGAGGTGGGGGGAAGGGCAGTATCCATGGAATCATTTGAATCATATAAAATATCCCTTGCTGCTAATCGAAAAGAGTAGGTCATGAAGTGGTACCAGCAGGTTTCCTCTCTCAATATCTGTGTAGTCCTTAACAACATGTTTGATGTCATATAACCGAAAATAAAATGTGTTGAGTCCGTCGTTAAATATAAACATTTCCTTCGTTCCTTTAGTTAAATAGCGCCAAAGACCTATAATTACCCAAATCTGCACCAAGCATTCCATTTAGCCAAGCTATAGTGTAAAGATCACGACACAGAGAACATTCTGTTCAGTATCGTATGGTGATCGTGATCCGCTAAGCAAGTTTCGGAGATCACTACACAATTCAAAACATTAAATAGTAGTTGTTGGTTAATTTTCAATCAATTTGCTAATCAAAATGTATCAAACAAAATATTTCCTAAAGCATAAAATTGTACCACAGGATAAATGATATTTCTGGACTCATGGTGTTGTGGTTAAGCTATCGGACATAAGGCTGGTAGGTACCAGGTTCACAGCCTGGTACTGGCTCTCACCCAGAGCAAGTTTTAATGACTCAATATATAATAAGACCATTACACCCTCTTCTCTCTCACTAACCATTAATAACTAACCCACAGTCCAGGAAAGACAGCCCAGGTAGCTGAGGTGTGCACACGGGACAGAATGCTTGAACCTAAACTGGATATAAGCATGATAATAAACTGAAAAGAAAGAAAAAAGAAAGATAATTCTAAGTGATACTAGCTACATATTAAAACTATCACTTTGAAGACGTCCACTTGCACAGTCAGTGCTACAAATTACTTCAGATTAATCAGAATGCTTAGGAAAACATTAACTGGGTACCAACATGATGGATGGAAAACTGATCATTATAATGATACAATAAAATATATCTGTAGTCTGTGAGGTTTAAAAGTTGCTACAATGTGACAAGTAGAGGGACAAATGGAAAGACAGATATCAAAACAGAAATAAATCAATACCCAAAATACATTAACCGTTCCATGAAGGTCAAATAAAATATGGGGGAACAAAAGAAACCGCTATACTGAATCAATAAATTAGCTCAAACAAATGCAATTATAGTATTGCAGACATCAGGCATTACACTGCCAAATACATGTACCTGAGCATCAACTGACAGTAACCAGGTGTCAAAAGCTTAATAAACAGAATTTTATTATACTGTGTATATTATACTATTTGGTTGGTTTTGTAACAAAAATGACAAAAGAAAAATGTAAGATGAACAAATCACCACTAAAACCTTTCCCACTAAAAAAACCCAACACATTTAAAATATTTTACCTTCCATTTCATCGTCAACAGTTAATCTTTCTTTTTTTTTGGTTTGATTTATTACTATCTTCAAAAGCAAGTTATTATACAAAAAAACTAAACACAAAATAAAAAAACTAATTCTGTTTTCATTTCATTTCCAGTAATGTTTTGTATTTTTTCTAATATACATGTAACATAAGAAGCCATGTGAAATATGACATCCTTTCCTCAAGAAAGAAACCTCAACCAGGCAACAATCAAAGAAATGTCAAGTGAAAAATTACCACACATTTAACCATGTGACAAACAAGACACCTAGAGGAGGATAGTATAGCTGAAAGCAAACAGAAACCCCCAAGTCAAACGTTAACACAACTGCAACACAAAGCCATCATTTACCTGGATGCTCCATCAGTTGAAACCACACACAGCAGGTATAGGGTGGATAAGGAGCAAAACGACTGTTCTTGCACAGGTCCTGGGTTAATTTCTAAGCAAAGGACAAGTGTTAGCAAGTCTCGATGAAAAGCACAATGTTGGAAACAACGTAAAGAATTACATGCTGTATTCAACTTGGTTCTACTGCCAGCATTCCTCTGCAATTCAGGGGAAAATCAATTCATTGATCCTCTTCTCAGGCAAGTCTCCAGTTGTCATGGAGACACAGAATGATGACTCTCAGTGATAAGAACCTACCCCGAATGGAAATTACTGTGTGTAACAAGATTAAAAAACAACTGATTCTACACTGTATAATTTCTGTGGAGTTATAAAAAACATCCATTATATTACGTCAGCATAATGATTACTCCATTAATTAACATTTAATGTTGATCAGAATGAGGCAGATTTGGGTCAATAATCATCTATCATTGCTGAATCAATAACCTATTTTATAACATCATGACGAAACAACATATTTTCTTTCTGAAATTTGTAATTTGCATATTTAAATAGGTTCAATTGAAGTTGTATGATTCTGCAAAATAAAATGACAAAATTAGCATGATTATTTGTGATATGGCCTCCCGGTTTGGTGTGTCCACACAAATATTGATCCATCATTAATATGTAGCCGCGGTGTGGAGGTGGCGTCAAGAAGCGAAGCAAATCGTTTCTATCGCTATATCAAGGGCTATCAGAGGAAACAGCACATTTAGCAATCATGACAATGGGAAAACACAACCAATCAACAAACAGGATATTAAATTCATTGAGAATAAGACATAACAATTATGACCTTTATTGAAACAAAATGCAGGCAGAAAATAGTGCAAACTGTAGAGTCAGCATTGTGTATCAGAATAAATTTTAAAAACAACAGCCATAAATTATAAACTTTACAGAAACATAGTGACTATCTTAATTAACTGTTACTTACAGTTATTATACATTATTGGAATTACTACAGTTTATATCAATAAAGCACCACAGCTGGGCAAAGGCTGTGGTATTTACGTTCTTGTAGGAAAGTACATATAAAAGATTCCTTGCTACTAATGGAATACATGTGCCCATGACAACAGTTTGTTATGAATGTGCACATACAACACTATGATCTGACCTCACTAATGGAAGATAGAGTTAACAAACAAACTTTATATCAATGGAATAATGGAAAGAAGAAAAGCATAAAATTTGGAAAAACTAATTAAAGAACCAAAACACAGGTGCAGAAAGAAAAGGAAATGAATATAAAGTTGGATCCAGTTATTTAATAACACAATATGAAAATTAGAACAAAATATTTATAAGATTTCTGATCAAAACTGAAAATGAACGGATATGTATGCATTTGTATGTAGATACATACACACACACACACACACACACACACACACGCACACACACACAGACATATACACACACACACATAAAATTCATTGTTAGCTTCTAAAAGAAGAGCTTTTTAAAATCAAATCATATCAGACTTGTACTAGTTATTATTTCTCAGCTATTCCAATAATGATCACAAGATATGGAAGGGGTTTTATTTAGGGGGAGGGTGGGACAGTGGGTGGGGGGCTGAGGGTGGTGGGCTGAAGGTGGTGGGCTGAAGGTGGTGGGGTGGTGGTCAAGTCAGTGTGATCAATTGGTATTGTGTAGTTTATGCTAACAGACATCTTAGTGTATAATGTAGGTTTGACCTATGTGCAAGATATTTTGTTTGAGTTGGGTGGAATGAGGTCGAATGGGGTAGGATTTTGTATAGGGCCTGGTCTACCAATTTTATGGTGGTAGCAGATTTTTCATTATATTCTTGCTGTGCATTTTCTATTTAAAATTTCTCTAATTAACCTTTCTGTGTCTGTTCTGATTAGAGTATAGCATTATATACTGTAGCTGGTATATGTACAGTAAGATGTTTGATGTGGAAAAGTGCATACAAGACTAAGTGCTGATCATAAAACTGAAAAGCATGGAGGAAAAACAACTTATAATCACTGGCGTACCTTTTCACTTATTAATGACATTAAAAAGGTTCCCGTGTCATATCCCACTAGACAGGTACCCACCCACCCCATACAAAATCCTGCCTACACCACTGCTTATAATATGTTTATCCCATGATGACTACTGCTATAACAATTGTATTGAGTGTTTTAAATGTTATTCATGTATTCAAAACAACATTGAAGGAAGGAAATGTTTTATTTAATGACCACTTCAAAACAGCATTGAAGGCTTTCAAGTTTTTATTTCCCCATCAACAGTCCCATTGGATTATTGCTCATTCCAGCCAATGCTCAACAACTGGTGTAAGAAAGGCTGTAGTACATGCATACATGTGCTATTCTGTCCTCAGGATGGTCACTCTGGTGCATATAAAACATCTCTTGCTGCTAATCAGAAAGTGACATAGAAAAGGAGGACAAACAACAATGGGAGGCACCACAGCAGCAATGAGGTATAATTAATGAGCTACTCTCGATCTAATAAACTCCAAAACTATATTAACTCTATATCCTTTTTTCTTTTGGCCGACCGTTCAAAAATTGCGCCAACATTCCTTCATACTGAAATGCACACCTTTTCTCTTTGGCATAATTAATGCTCCATTCAAACTTCCATAGCCCCACCACCACCAACCCCGCCTGCTACCAATCTTAATCAGACTGCTGGTGATCCCTTGCATCTGCCAGTGCAGGCGGTTCCTCCTACATCCCCCCCCCCAAACTTTCTGTCTTGGACGAAAGGCTAGCACTAAAACAGCTTGTTCTGAATGTGCACATTAAACCCTATGACAGACAACATAATCAGAAAGATACCCAATGGGTGGTGGTACCTGGTTTCCTCTCTCATTATCTCTCATTATATGTAATTAATTATGTAATGTGTTGAGAGCACTGTTAAATAAACATTCATTCCTTTACATTTTTATTATTTTTTGATGTACAGTCTAAACCCAACTCACTTAATACCGTCAAAATAGTTCGGTTCAAACGGAGGACTGGTTTAGACAGAGTTCATCCAGAGTTATGGTTTTTGAATGATCGACAACTCATGATCAACAATGACATTTGAACCCACTGATGGTTGGGAAACAGTCATACAAGCCAGACTTGCAATCGATTATTTCACAAACAATAAAAATATACTTAAAGGGACATTCCTGAGTTTGCTGCAATTTTTAAGATGTTATCGACTAACACAGATGTTTTAACAATTGATATTAGTGGCTGCATATTAAACATGTTTCTGGTCATTCTAATATTTGTACTAGGTTAAATTTCATTTTATTTCCTAAAACATTATTTACTTGTACGTACAAAATTATTTGAATACAAAATCCTGTTTGGGCTTCTTATAATTATTAAGACAACCAGAAACACCTTGAATAAACAGACACTGATATTCTAAACAAGAAAATATATTTAATATGTAAGTTTAATCATAGAAATATTTTATTAGTCCGAAATATCTTACAATGTTGCAAACTCAGGAATATCCCCTTAAACTGAAATGCCTCCAATACATAAAAAAAAGAAGAAAGCAAAATGAATAAACTAAATTTTTATTTTATACACATCAAATAGCACATGGAGTTCATTGTTTTAACAAATGTCACATTGACTGAATGAACTATATCGAATAAACAAACATTTTATTTATTTAAACAGAAAGCGTCACTGTGATTAATTGAATGAATGAAGTTTATCGGGTGTTAGCTGAGAAATAGTCTGTCACTCTTGTTTGTTTTTTCCTGATGTTTCTTTCGAGGGCGAACTCTTCTGTCATGACTTCTAAGTTTAACACTGGTTGTAAAAGTCTATTTTCTGTAGTTGCAGCAAAGTTTTTGAGTTGTTTTAACATTTTGAGCACATCGGCATAATTCAGTTCAGGCACTGTGTCCAACTGTGTGTTGTTGTAGTCATCGTCTGAACTGTCGTCTGCTGATTTCTCCTCACTCTTGTCGGTAGATGTGTGTGCCATCACTAGATGAGCTTTCCTGTCACTCATATCCGGATCCTCTGTTGGAATATCATGATCAAAATCAACAAACTCAGCCACTCGAACCTCATTTGATATGGTAGCTATCAATGTAGTAATAGGAATGTTGTCATCATTTTCATCATCCGATTCCTGCTCCGAGGTGACAGGAAATCTGCACACCATAAAACACTTGGCGATTGTTGTTTGTTGTGTTTCCCTCCATGCAATGTTAATCCAGTTGACTGCATCCAAAACTGTAATTGCCTTGCAGAGCTCAGTTACATTTGCACTGTCTTCCATCTTTGAAATGAGAGATTGCATCAAACATTCTCGGTATCGTGCCTTGAATGCCTGAATAATACCCTGGTCTAATGGCTGCAGCACTGAAGTGGTGTTAGCAGGAAGAAATTTCACCGTTACGTTGCTCACACTTAGATCTTGACTGTGGGATGGTGCATTGTTAATAAATAACAGTATATTTCGTTGTTGTTGTTGCATCTCTCTGTTAAGCTGTTGTAGCCAATCGCGGAACAGTTGAGATGTCATCCAAGCTTTGTGGTTGGCTGTCCAAGTGACATGTAGTGTGTCCTGGTTTATGTTCTTGAAACAACGAGGATTCTGAGCTTTGCCAATCACCAAAGGTTTTAATTTTTCTCCCATTGAACTACAGCACAATAAAACAGTTAATCTTTCTTTTGAAACTTTACCACCTTTCGCCACCTGGGTTTTGTAAGTGAGTGTTTTGTCAGGTAATGCTTGAAAAAACAGTCTGGTCTCGTCACAGTTGAAAATATCCTTGGAGTCGAAGTCTCCAATTATTGTTGGTAGGCGTGTTTTGTAATCATCAAAAACGTCATGATTGACACCTGCACTTTTCCTGCTAACTTTGAATTGCTTGATGTTAAAACGAGTTTTCCATGATGTCAGCCAACCCTCTGATGCTTTAAAGTCTGCTATGCCAAGCTGCTCGGCGAACTGAAGAGCCTTTTCTTTTAAAATTGTCCCGGAAATTGGTAGACTTTTAAATCTTGCCTGATTAAACCATTGGTGCAACAATCCATTTATATTTTTAAACTTTCCATGTGTTATTCGTTTTCTCTCTCCAGAAATGTTAGCATTGTACAACTGCAGGTAGTACTGTTTGCGCTTTATGATGTCCGATACTGTCTGTTTTCCAATTTTAAATTTTTGTGCTAAATCTTTCTGTTTTGACTGTGGATTTGAATCAAATTCTTGTATTAATTTGACTTTAGTGTCTAACGAAAGTTCGATACGTTGCCGTTTTTGGGGTCGTTCCACCATTATAAATGAAATAAGACAACACAAAATATACGAGTGACTCGCACCTAGTTATACATGCATTATGGTGACAAGTATAACTTGCCGAATTCATAAGAGTGAAATCAGTTAGGTATCAACACACACACTAATATTAATCTGATTGATCTAACTGCCTATACTGCAATAAGAGTAAACTTCACATGAGTGCGATTACATTTTGTATTTAATCTTGCGACGGCGTCCTAATTACTTGGCAATTGATGATTATTGTTCAACTAAGTAAGCAGCCCGTCGTTCAGTCAAATCTCATTCCGGTGTAGACAGAGGTTATTAATGCATGAATGGTTCTTTCGTTCTTGATTTGTGATCCAGAGTCCAGAGTTGACAGAATACGGATTAGGCAGAGATTTATACCTAAGAGATAAACGGTAGCTGGACGGGTCTTTAGAAATGGACTGGTTTATGCAGAAATCCGGATTACACAGAATCCGGTTTAGACAGAGTCCACTGTATAATTAAACATTGAATTACTTTCATTTTGTTCTTTCTTTTTTTGTTTTATGGTGTTTTGCTTTTCTTTTCTTTGCTTGGCTTTGATTTCTTTTAATAAATCTGATCCACATTTATCAAGCACAAAGCCATCACCATTCAAACTATTTTTTACATAGAATATATTACATTACATTACATTACATACGATACTAGTAGAAGGCAAAATTGCTTAAATTTGTGTCCATTAAATCTGTTCATATCAACATAATAACTGAACCTAAATAGTAAGTACCTCTATTTTTAGAGCCCTAGTACAAAGATCTTATTAAAATGTGTGGTCAATCATGATTACAATTCAATTACTTCAAACAAAAACAAATATTACAAAACTAAAGCAACTCAGTCTTTTAAAACATTTGCATAACCTAATAATCAACATTAATTTAGATATACTGAAATACAAAAGCACACCCATATTCTCAGACAAATGAATGTTAATAATCATTGTTTTGTTTCTTAGATGATGTTACAGTAATAACTGGCATCATTTCCATCAGTATGTTGGGCCTATTAAGCACAGTACATACAGTAGTTGCATATCCATCCTATTCCATTAACACATGAATTGCTCATACGCACATATACACATGTAAGGTAGGAATTGGCATTTCTTAATTATTGATGATTGGGTATGAAAAGTCATGCACTAGATCTGCTCATTATTGCCTTGCATAATCTTACCCATAATTAGAACATTACAGTTGCTCTAACCAATTGTCTGATTATATCTTGATGCACAGAATAGATCCTACCAGATACTGATAGTTCTTACAAAATACTGAAAGGTCCTACCAGATACTGATAGATCCTACCAGATACTGAAAGGTCCTACCAGATACTCATAGGTTCTAGATCTTTAGTGACCCCTATATGACAGTTAATAAATGTTTTTTACTGCAAAAAACCCCGCCTTGAGTTCATTGATTATTTGTGTATTAAATGCTTTATCCACACATTTTGTGCATACTTAATTTCATGTCCATCGTGTGCCATAACCAAATTCCATGCCCTATCATATGTGGTATCCAATGTATCCATACATGACATCTATATTCAAATTTGATGATATATAACAACTGATTATTACAAGAACTGGGAGAGTTCATGCTTGGCTTCAGAATGGTCAGCCTTCACGAAGCAACAAATTTGCTTTGAAATCAACCACATGCAGGAAAGAAAGAAAGAACTATTTTATTCAACAATGCACTCAACACATGTTATTTACGGTTATATGGCATCAGACATATGGTTAAGGACCACACAGATATTGAGAGAGGAAACCCGCTACTCTTTTCGATTAGCAGCAAGGGGTCTTTTACATACATCATCCCATAGACAGGATAGCACATACCATGGTCTTTGATATACCAGTCATGGTGCACTGGTTGGAGCAAGAAATAGCACAATGGGCCCATTGACAGACACTGATTCCAAACCGACCACACATCAAGCGAGTTCTGTACCACTGGGCTATGCCTCCCCCCCCCCCCAACATGCAGGAAGACCATGATGAACAGAGAGTACAATGCTGCCAGTATGATTTTATGTGAACAAAATCCACTACTGTATGCTGTTCACAATCTACAGACCATCAATGGGGCCCAGAAACATGTGGGAGCTAATAATTTGTGCAAACACTGGAAGGCAGATCAGCCAGAACTCCCACCATGTCACGGAACAGATGTGACCGGAGAACAAGTCACCTGCGGTCTTCACTGAGGTTGAGTCAATTCACTAATGAATCCAGGATTAGTGTCTGTATCAGTAACAGTTGAATTCATGTGTATATAGACATCCAGGTGAGCACTTTGTTGAGTAAAACAATTTGGCAACTGCAATACTCTCCATCACAGAACCATTTTCTACATGGTGGACAGTGACCTACTGGGGAGCAGTTATTTCAATGATATTATCCTTCTGTTAATTCTGTAACAGGGTTCATAGCCTTAAACACCAAGCAAATTCAAAGACTTTTAAAGATTTTTACCTACCATTTTCATAGACTTTCAAAGACTTTTACACAGCAATCAAAGACAACAGAATGTGAAAAAAAAAAAAATCAGATTGTTTATGTTGCTGCCCATGGCAAGAAATAGTGGACATGCATCATGACAGATTAAACCTTGTAACTGGAAAATACCAAGTGTATGTAGCTTTAAATGTTATCATCATGATTTGTGGGTGGACACCAACAGAAAGAAGGTCAGAATATTCACGTTGATTGAGGAAAAACTAATAATAAAATAAAAGAATGAACACAGTACAAGAATTTAAAGACTTTTAAAGACTTAAATTACAATTCAAAGACATTCAAAGACCTAAAAATATATTTTTGAAATTCAAAGACTTTCAAAGAAGTTAAATTTAAAGACTAGGGACAACATAGACAACATCATTTCAGGCTTGTGAAGGACTTTGTCAGGCAATAGGGTGTCACCAAAATTAACTGTCCACCACATTTGCCTGATTTAGTTCAAAGAGAGTACATTTTAACCCTGAGACAAGGTGGGTAGAATAGTTCAAGATCCTGACCTCCCTGTTTAAGGGGAGCTATCATTCTTGCTCCTCATCAATCCCCTGAGACTTGGTCATGGACAGTAATATTTAGCTCCCCTTAGCATATAGCAATAATTAAATATCAATGATAAATATGATTAAAAAAGAATGGCTCCTCATAATTTAAGTTAGGGCAGCAACTAATCACTCCTCTCAATTTTCCAGTATCTGGTTTAAGTTCTGTATCAGAGAGGCTGGACAATCGACAAGCCTTCCATAGAGTGACAAATGCTCCTTTCCTTTGTACCATGAGCAATGGTAAAGCGCTCAACTGATGTGTGGTCGGACTGGGATCAATCCCTGTCGGTTGACCCAATCGACTATTTCTTGTTCCAGCCAGTGTACCATAACAGGGTATATCTAAGGCCATGGAATGTTTTACCCTATCTGTGGGATGGTACATATAAAAGATCCCTTACTACTAATAAAAAAACTGTAGTGGATTTCCTGTTTATCTTCTAAGACTAAATGTTAAAATCATCAACTGTTTGACATAAAATAGCCGATATTCAGTGTGCTCTAGTGGTGCTGTTAAACAAAACAAAGTTTGTACCATGAAAGAAATGTGCTTATGTGTAAATTCCTCTTTTTTTGTTGATGTAACACAACTTTGACAGTCTGTTTCATGACTCACATTAAACTGTAACATTATTTTTTAGGCATTATTTTTTGTATGTGAGGAAAAACAAACTATTCATTCATTGGCATAGGAAGTGTGGGGGGCAAGGGGGCAAGTGACCCCCCCCCCCACCAC
>JAECMU010033927.1:9739-29426 GCA_016106625.1 Dracogyra subfuscus | reverse complement strand
TATATATTATATATATATATATATTGGCTAATATGTTACTAACCATTGAAATAATGTTAGAAATCAATAATGGCCTAAAGTTTTAAATATTTACATACGCATTATTGGAAAAACTAAAAAGAAAACAATGTTAAGCACCAAATTTACAAAAGCTGATCATCCTCAATCTATTTTAGATGTGTTTAAGTCTTACATGTGGACAGAATATACCATGTGCTCCTGGGCTAAACACCTGTACTAATCGTAAATTATTATGTATTTAGAACTGTAAATCTGCGTGACCCATTTATCGGTAACGCAGAACTAAATCCATGTTACCCATTTCCTTTTTATGTAACCAGTTATGCCCATGTAAATGGTGCTCAAAATTTGATGCAAACCAAAAATAGGTTACCCAAAATTACATTTATGAAAGAACTGTTCTCGTAGTGTTTAGAGTATATATAGCTGTTAGGAATGTTATATACACCACTAACGGATAAGTATCTTTCATAAATTCAGCTGTAAATGTTGAGATGTTACACACCACTAATGGATAGTATCTTTTATAAATTCAGCTGTAAATGTTTGGGATGTTACATACCACTAACGGATAAGTATCTTTCATAAATTCAGCTGTAAATGTTTGGGATGTTACACACCACTAACGGATAAGTAGCTTTCATAAATTCAGCTGTAAATGTTTGGGATGTTACACACCACTAACGGATAAGTAGCTTTCATAAATTCAGCTGTAAATGTTTGGGATGTTACACACCACTAACGGATAAATATCTTTCATAAATTCAGCTGTAAATGTTTGGGATGTTACACACCACTAATGGATAAATATCTTTCATAAATTCAGCTGTAAATGTTTGGGATGTTACCATTAATGGATAAGTATCTTTCATAAATTCAG
This sequence comes from Dracogyra subfuscus, assembly GCA_016106625.1. Classification (NCBI taxonomy): domain Eukaryota; kingdom Metazoa; phylum Mollusca; class Gastropoda; order Neomphalida; family Peltospiridae; genus Dracogyra; species Dracogyra subfuscus. The sequence continues at coordinate 28,525 of JAECMU010033927.1, read as the reverse complement.
CTGTAAATGTTTGGGATGTTACACACCACTAACGGATAAATATCTTTCATAAATTCAGCTGTAAATGTTTGGGATGTTACACACCACTAATGGATAAATATCTTTCATAAATTTAGCTGTAAATGTTTGGGATGTTACACACCACTAACGGATAAATATCTTTCATAAATTCAGCTGTAAATGTTTGGGATGTTACACACCACTAATGGATAAATATCTTTCATAATGGATAAGTATCTTTCATAAATTCAGCTGTAAATGTTGAGATGTTACACACCACTAATGGATAAATATCTTTCATAAATTCAGCTGTAAATGTTTGGGATGTTACACACCACTAATGGATAAATATCTTTCATAAATTCGGCTGTAAATGTTTGGGATGTTACACACCACTAACGGATAAGTATCTTTCATAAATTCAGCTGTAAATGTTTGGGATGTTACACACCACTAACGGATAAATATCTTTCATAAATTCAGCTGTAAATGTTTGGGATGTTACACACCACTAACGGATAAGTATCTTTCATAAATTCAGCTGTAAATGTCTGGGATGGATTACAAATAGTTTGGTTAACACATGTGGATAAAGTTGCAATAGAATGACGTTGAAATTGTGAAATACTCTCTAAATAGACTAAAGCTTGCATCTATAATTTTTTCAAATCAATAAATTGTAACTAAAAATTAATCTAACTGATAAAAAATGTGGAACTAATAGCGAAATATATGTTATAGTGTTTTTAAAAAACAAGAGTCTATCACTAATGGCTAAACCATGAAAAAAGTATAATATTAAAGTAAGTTGTTGTTGTTTTTGAGTGGGTAATTTCTGTGTTAAGTTCACATTTTACCTGGCTAAAGTCGATTGAGTCTGGGATCATGAAATAGTTTTCTCATTGTTGCATGAGCCGCAGACAAATTCCGGGATTGAGACTTGCTCCCAAGTATGGTCACAGAAAATGTCCAATAACCTCTGAAATCCAAAATCTATTGGAAGTCTGTCATCTTGTTTATTCTTGGATTGACTGGAATCTTGTTGTCATGTTAAGATGCAAATGTGGAATTGCTTTAGTTTGTGGGGAAATGTGTAAAAAATAAACAACTTTGAACAGTCCTGGCTTAAAATTCTACTGGCTATCCAAATGGTGATTAGTTGATTCAACACACTTACACTTTAAGTTTAGGAATCTCATTTCACATCTACAATTTATAACTCAGGACTAACACTGTTGTAAAACAATAATAAAAATGGATTGCATTAAATTTATAAATTCTAGCAAATTAGCTATGGTACTACTATATTCAATAGACAGTTGTTTCACTTTTATTTCATGTGTCTGTTACTTACTCTCCATTAAATAGTAATACATTTTTTTTAAATTATTAGTTTACTATGTTTTTATTTATTTCATACTTTATATCAAATTTGTTATTATTTTTACCAGACATATTTACATATTATTGCTATTAAAATTAAGTAATAAATATACAAATGTATTTATAAAAAAATAATTTCACATTCAACTTCTTCTATAGGTTTTGTTATTTAGTAAAATTAATATAATTTAGTAGAAATGTTTGTTTTTATGATTATTTAACAATATATATATGTGTATGCTTATATTTATATTCATTTATGAATGTAATGGTTTTAATAAATGATATGTATTTGTTTTGCTTATACCTTGAAACCTTTTTAAATTGGATGACATCAGAGACCTAGTATATATTCTATTTACACACTATCCAATGTTTAGCGGATCACATGTTATCATTTTAATTTTTGGTATCATTGAAACGGCCGGTTTTGACAGGATTTGGGTTTGTTCATGGACCGGTTTAGACAGGTTCACTTCACTTATTTAATTTTTTTATATAAAACATTTAGTAATAAATAAAATATATTGGTGTTTTGTTTATACCATTTTAATGAGACTTGAGTGAAAAATATACATGTATATTTCCTTTGATTGTCATAGATGCAATTTTACAACAAAATGAGTTGCTAACAAAATGAGTTGTTGATAGAAACAATATTTCAGAGGTGGAATGGCACGTCCTCTTCGATATAATGGTGTCAATAATTGTCTTGTCCTGTCGTCCTAATTATGTCGGATCGTAATAATAACAAAGTAAAGGAAGTGATTGTTTATTTGATTGTGATGATTGTTTCTGTCATCAAATACCTCGCAGAACAAGACCACTGTACACCTAGCCGACTACTTCCTTGTTACGTCAGCGAAGCTGCTGCTGTTACGCGACCAACACTGGGATCAATAAGCCAGCTGCATACCGGCTAATGGACTCGTCCCTGCACTGTGGACAGGCTGTGTGAGTGAGCGAGTGTGTGTGAGTGTGTGAGTGAGTGAGTGTGTGTGTGTGTCTGCAGACCTCTGGGGGTAATCTTGCGTAACGTGCCGTTTGCTGAGCTGATGACCTTAAACAATTCACAGTCCCATCCGAGTCACGGGGGCTGTGCGGTGATTGGCTAGTTGCTGGGTACATGTATATTGACCAGTAAGGCCAGTCTGACGAGTTGGCTTGCTTTGGTCGGCTGACGGCTAACTATAAATAATTGACCGCTTTTGTGCTCTCTTTTTCTTTTTTTTCTTTCTGTTTTTTTTTCTCCTACATGTCTTGTTGTCCACAGAAAGCCTTAAGCCCTGTTGCCAGTAACGATGGTTGATGTTGCCTTGTTATGTCACACTGTGTGTTGTTTGGAGAAGGTGGATAAACAAATGCTACATAAGAGCTAGGAGTAGGCCACTGTAAGGACAAGCTATTTAACTGTTGTATCAACTCTTAAATTAGCCACTAATCCGTGTAGGTTTTGCACAAAGGGGGACAACTGCTGATAACTGGATGATGGCCCAAACAAACAATGTGCTTTGAAAAATAAATCCAAGTGTTTGTCACTCATTGATGAGAATTGGAGTTAAAGCTTTCAGTTTTGAGTTAATGGTTTCAGTTAGTTTTAGAGGAGATTTTTTTTCACTCTTTTCCTTTTTCTCTTTAAATCACCCACAAAATTAGTTGATATATGTTGACTCTTCCACTTCTACGACAGGTCTCTAAATTATTCTGTATTAAAGAATTTGGTGATCACGACACACCTCCTCATTAGTTGAAAATATAGACCTAATATTATGATCCATGTTATGATAAGCCTAATACATAAAATTATGCTTGCATGCAGGTTCCTTTATATCAAATCAATGTTCATTACCGATAATGTTAACATGTTCTAATAAAACTAATATAAGCAACATATTAACCCACATCTAGGCAATACACATTTACTAATTTACTCATTTTTGTTGAAGTCGAAACAGGACTTCCATCATATTTTGTTGCTGAAATGGAAAGCAATAAGGTAAAACCATATTGATTTAATTTCCACTCACCTCCTACAGTACCCACATTGTATACATAGACTTATTTGTACATACAGTATTAACTGTGTTAGCAAAACAAAACAAAATTGCACCAGTCTTTGGAACGATATCGGCATGAGAAATATTTTGTATCCGTTTTATGTGTTGCTGATTATATTTCCACTCCACAAAATGTAGTATTTAAAAGTAAGAGATTCTTCTGAAGTAGTTTAAGTGATTGTTTTCTAAGTGCTGAATGTTCAGTACATTTTTTGATGGTTTTGCCTGCCATGTTTTGATTTTAAAGAAGCGAAAAAACCAAAACCAAGCACACTACTTGAAGATAGGAGCGGGACATAACCCAGTGGTAAGGCACTTGATTGATACACTGTCAGTTTGGGATCAATTCCTGTCGGTGGATCCACTGGGCTATTTCTCATTCCAGCCAGTGGTATATCAAAGGCTGTAGTATGTCTTAATGGAAAAATGTAGTGGGTTTCCTTTTTAAGACAATGTCAAAATTACCACTTGTTTAGTATCCAATAGCCAATAATTAATAAATCAATGTGCTCTTGTGATATCATTAAACAAAACAAACTTTAAAAAAACCTATTTACTTATAGATGTGTCAAAACCAAAATCTCTTCTCTTGGTGTGATACATGTTCACATATAGATGACTTGATGCCAGGGGTAAGTTCAGCCTGCTGTTCGACAGTTGTGTACCTAGACTGGTTTATACACTGCACAGTAAACTGATCACCACTTGGGCAACTAGTCAGAATAGTCTGGCCAGTAGCATACTAGCAAAACTAAATATCCCTTTCTTTTCTTTTTTTGGTAGGGTATATGACAACACATAAGATGACTGGCACCCTAGTTTTGCAATATCAGGCTATACATAATTATATATTTCTTCTTCTTGTATGTGTGCATGAATAAAAATTAATTGTCACATGTTAAAATAGGTTGAGGATTTTTCATGATGTTGTTTTCACCGGTTTGGATTGTCTGAAACTATAGTAATAATAACACATTTTAATTACTGTAACATTGTGTAGGATATGGTTAAGGATTATACAATCAGATAGGAAACCCACTGTCGCCACATAATGGGCTACTCTTTTCAATCAACAGCAAGGGATCTTTTATATGCAGCATTCCACAGACAGGATAACACATACCATGGCCTTTGTTACACCAGTTGTAGAGCACTGGATGGAATTAGAAGTAGCCCACTGGGCCCAGCCATAAATTGGGCTAGCATTTTACCAGTGGCCTATATCCCACCCCCATGCTTTACAGTAATTCACAAACAGAATGTGGTCCGGTAGTAGAGCACTTGTGCACATGAGATAATCCTCGGGTCAAACCTCTTGGTGGATCCTTTCAGTTGTTTTCCTTTATAGAGACTTCTAACTGTTATATATAAGGCTGTGGTATGTGATGTTCTGCTTTGGGAAAATACATATAAAGAGATCCTTTGTTGCTAACTGAAAAATGTAGCAGTCATTAATTAATTAATAAATCCATTTGCTCTGGAGTTGTCATTAAACACAACTAATTTTAGCTTTAACCCTTAATGGTCTATGATTGGTGTGTGGGCAACTATGCGCTGTATTCATAAAAGATACCACTTTCCAAGCCTGTAGGATGCCCAAAATTATTACTAAGGCCTATTTTGACTCCATACATGGAGGACATGAGATACAATGCGCCCCCCCCCCTTTCCCGCCACATACACACTTTTCAATGACATTATATTCCGAACAGTGTTGATGAAACCATGGTATATTTGTTACACTTGTTTGTTGTTATTGGATGTGGATTCTTTTTTAATTCTTTCTTTCATTTTTAAATTAAATATCAGGCAACCTATTGGCCAGACCAAAGTCTGAACAGCTTTAACAGGGTGTGCACTTTACACTCGCCAGATCGCCCATGGTGAGTCGAAATAGCATCAGGCAACCAAACCCATATAGGACATAACAGTGACCACTTCCTTATTATATCGAACTGTCTAAAACCATTTGGAATGCCTTGGTTGGTTTTGATTACATATTTGGAAAACCTCTGCCTATAGCTTGTGTTGTATGTTTATTTCTGTAGTGGATGTGATTATTGCTTGTATAGATTGCTGTCAGATTAGTAAAAAAAATTAATTCCTCATCATACGGTCATAAAAGCACCTTATTCATTCGAAGACCGGACTTTGGTAAAACATTCCAGATGTTTTACTGTGGGTCTCATGACAACATAATAATTAGAATTTAATTACAACAGTTTGTTATACAACTAAAACGAGTTCTGTTTCTGTCTTCTATGTTATTATTGTTTGTATGATATGATAACTTGTGTTTAAAGAGCAATTTAAGTAAGTTCTTTTAAAAACAAAATTCGATCGCAGGCCATTCAAAGTGGTTGTGAGTGGCCCCATTGGCCAGTTGAAAAATATCCCAAGTGCATACCCTCTTTAATACTTCCTACATCTCCGTCCTCCATCATTATGCAAAACTAAAATGTAAATAATACCCACTTTCCAACACAAAAAGAAATTACACGAAAACCCAACCATGCATTTCAAATTAAAAAAACAAAAAACAGCAACAGAATGAAAAAAATAAAAGAACAGCAGCAGAATTAATAATTGTATGTTAAATATGATCATTTGTGGAATGGGCCTAGCACACAAAAGAAATATAACACCACTTTCAGGAATATATATTAATAAGACTTAAATTATCTGCTTTATATTCATTTAAAAGTACATATAACAGTTGGAAATGATTAGCGCTTTGTTCAGTTGCGAGACTTGTCTTAGATAAATACATTTTTATATCCTCCGGGATTTCTATTGATAAAAGGTGTAATGTTTCTTTTGTGTGTTAGTATAAGCTGTGTTGATCAGTTTTGGCATGAATCGGCCGACTGACCACATCAAGTACAGTTGACTGACCCTGCTGACCACATCAAGTACAGTCGACTGACCATGCTGACTGACCATGTCCACATTGTACAGTTAATTATCTCTTGGTGACTAGTGTAAGGTGTTTAGTTTACATCTCATAGGTTAGGTAAATGTCACAGTAGTGTATGTGACAACATATTATCCAGGGTCGTGGGGTGAATTGGCAGTTGCACCTCCCGAAAAATAACAAAACGTTGTCCTTGTCTTTCATTGAAAATTGTCCTTTCACAATGTGGAAAAGACTGTCTATTGCTGTCCCAGCTTTATTCTGTCTCAGGTTTATTCTGTATCGCCACTCTTATTACTTTAGCCTAGGTACTGCCCTGATACACAGCTAAACTGTACATTCCAGCCCTGTGGTTTGAAAGGTCCACCAGGGTCCAATTAATTCATTACAGCCTATGATAGTATGAATGGGAGTGATGTCCCATTAAAAAAGGTTAAAAGTTTGTTTTGTTTAATGACACCACTAGAGCACATTGATTATTAATCCTCAGCTATTGGATATCAAACATTTGGTAATTTTGACATATAGTCTTAGAGAGGAAAACAGCTACATTTTCCCATTAGAAGCAAGGGGTATTTTATATGCACCATCCCACAGACAGAATAGCACATAACACTACCGTTGCTATACCAGTCATATCGCACTGGCTGGAGAAAGAAATAACCCAATTATTGACAGGGATCGATCCCATACCGACCACACATCAAGTGAGCACTTTACTATTGGGCTAAGTCCCGCCCATCCAATTAGAAAATCTGATGTACTCAACATGGGTGTATAGGACAGAGACAAACTCCTACCTAGAGAAAAACAACCCAGTAGGACTAGGACAAACTCCCACCTATAGAAAAACAACCTAGAAGGACTAGGACAAACTCCTACCTAGAGAAAATCAAACCCTATAGGACTAGGACAAACTCCCACTTAGAAAAAAATAAACCCAGTAGGACTAGGACAAACTCCCACCTGAAGAAAAACAACCTAGTAGGACTAGGACAAACTACCATCTAGAGAAAAACAAACCCCATAGGACTAGGACAAACTCCCACCTAGAGAAAAACAAACCCAGATGACTAGGACAAACTCCCATCTAGAGAAAATCAAACCCCATAGGACTAGGACAAACTCCACCTAGAGAAAAACAAACCCAGATGACTAGGACAAACTCCCACCTAGAGAAAATCAAACCCAGTAGGATTAGGACAAACTCCTACCTAGAGAAAATCAAACCCCATAGGACTAGGACAAACTCCCACCTAGAGAAAAACAAACCCAGTAGGACTAGGACAAACTCCCACCTAGAGAAAATCAAACCCAGTAGGATTAAGACAAACTCCTACCTAGAGAAAATCAAACCCAGTAGGACTAGGACAAACTCCTACCTAGAGAAAATCAAACCCAGTAGGACTAGGACAAACTCCTACCTAGAGAAAATCAAACCCAGTAGGACTAGGACAAACTCCCATCTAGAGAAAAACAAACCCCATAGGACTAGGACAAACCCACCTGGAGAAAAACAATCTTGAAATCATTATATATGTACAAGCATAGCTCAACCAGTTCAATTCCTGCAACAGAGTCACTTGCACAGAATACAGAAACCAATTAACAGCCTTCCAGGTTTCAGCTTCTGTCCATCTCCAAGGTCTGTGTAGTGTCTTCATCGCAGGAATAACACACAATTAATATTTATTTTAAAAAAAAAGGCTCTGAATGGATGAATTGATACCTCGCATGGGTATTTAATCCCCTCCCTTTTTATTGCACTGTGTTGTAGCTACAGCATACAATAAAGCCATTTATTACATAATATATAAAATATACATAATACATAATACAAAACAACAATCCTGAGAATATCATCTAATTAAAAAAAATAATAATAATAATTATCATTGATAATTTCATTTAATTTCATGTTCTTTAAGAAGTCAGCATAATGATTTTCTAAAAATGTGAGATTTTTTCCCTTTTTCTGCTACAGTATTAGAGGTTAGTATATATATGTTCTCTTTTGTTTTGGATTTGGGCGAATTGTAAATTTGTTCTAATAACACTCTAATAGTGTGAGGCAATGTTTGTTCTCATTGTGTTGATCAAGGTTTGAGTTGCCATTTTACCAATTATGTCCATCTTTTAAAGATGACTTTAGAGCAAGTTTAAATGTCTAAACCTGTTTCATGAACTTCATCTAACGATAATGGGAAAACCAAATATAACTCAAGTAAGAGACTTACTGACTTCTTGTAGATGGCCAGTGTATGTATATATGTTTTATAGCATTACAACTGTCCAGCTGTCAAGAGAGAGTAAGACTAACAATACAAGGGTAGACCTATTTCCTGTGGACGACCAGCCTAACACTGGCCAGTGGTCATTGATTGACAGCCAGTCGCGTGACGACAGACAGCCCCATCTCCTGGCTGTCCAGCCCACCAGCCATGAAATGAGTGACCTCTGCTGGTCACTGCTGTTAATGTCGTGCCATGGGCTTGTCAGGGCTCACTGGACATTGCTTTTATCACCAAAATGCACTGGCACTAAAAAACGCTTGACCACTGGCTTTCATGTGTTGACTAATTTCAAGATGGCAGCACACGTGAACTGTCTAGCAGAGACAAACGACAAAACCCAATGACTGAGATGCTCACAGCACACCAGTAAGTGTTTCTAGATAAGTGAAATATTCTCATAGTACAGCTAATTGTTTTCTTTTTTATATTTCTTTTTTGTACAATATTTATATTTTGCCTGTATATTTTTTTTAATGTGGCTGTACAATGAATTCTTCCCACAATGCTGGGAAATCTGTTTACATGATGCAGATGTAACTTGATGATAGAATACTTTTGGGTTGTATGATCAATCCTCTGTGAACCCAGTTGTTTTTCCCGTTCTAACCAGTGTTTCTAAAAATTGGTATTTTAGATGCTGTGTCATTTAAAACATAAATCCTGCTAATCAAGTTTAATGTGCTGAGGTGTCGTCAGATTCGGATTTCTTTCCATAGATGTGTAATATTCTTGTAAAGCATTGCTGAGTTTAAAACATGTAGTGTAATAGACATAAATATTATAATGTTTTCAATGCATACATTAAATTTAGTTTGTGTATAAGTTAAGCAGTTTTATCTTGGAATAGGTTACATTTTCGCGAAGCAATATAGGTCTCCTGAGGATTAACGGTTTAATGGATCATCTGTTTATAATATATATTTAATGCATATTGAACATTTCATTTTATTTTTACATGTAGACAGATGGTTTTAGTCTGTATAATTTTTACTGATTTCACAAATCATCGTTGAAGATATGAGAGAAGTCTTAATCATTTGAGGTTTAATCATATCAGATGATATATCAAATGAAATGAATTACTATATATCTTATTATAAACACCACACCACACCTGTTATGTAATCAGTTGTGTATATTCATATTTGAATGCCGAAGACATTTTATTGTGTTCTGAATGTGGAAAAAACCCACCATTGTTTGCGGGTTCACAGCCTCATCAGTTGTATAGGATATTTGACAAAAGTAATTAAGTCTGAGTAGATATTTTCAGCATTTTTCTTTTAATGAGGTAAAAAACATTTGTTTACAGATTTTCTGTATCAACATTGTGGTATTTTCTCGAATTTGATGATTTAAACAACAATTTTAACTAACAAAATGGCAAATATCGTTATCAACCAACATGTAACAAATCTTTGCTGAATGCACATTTTGGTAGCTATCATAAAGATTTTTGCACATATATGTCAGATTATATTAAAATAATGTTTAGAAGTCATCTTTTATCAAAACTTGCTAAAATAATATGACACTAACAAAACATGACCTAAAGTTTACTGGCCTGTAATTAATTTTGTTGAGTTTATGTGATGTTATATAATCGACATATGAAAATAATGAAAGTCTTTTAATGAATAATAAATTCCAATATAAAATAAAATGCTTTAACCATAAATTTGTTATACATTCATTATTCACAGAACAGTTATCTTTTAGTTACTGAATTCTGCAAGACTTCTAATCATGTATGTCAATATTAATTACTATTATTAATTATATATTTAATAATAATTACTGTATTAGCCAGAAATATTTTTCTTACATCAAAGCTGTGATACTGCTGTAATTTTAAAATGTTTTTATCCTACGCTCAAATCTGGTTAGGTAACATGTCTATAAAAATCCATTTTCTCATAGCATCAAGCACTCTGTGACAGGTATATATGCTGTTCTGTTTCTGGGGAAAAGCCAAAACTTTATTGATAACTAGAAGAAGAAACATGGCTGTCAGAACTAGGTGTATTCTTTCATTCTTTATGGAAGAAATATCTTTTTTTTCTTTTCAGTTTATTGATTATTTATTTTATAAAGGCGGGTAAAAAGGAAAATAAAAAATAAAAAAATAATTTAGATTTGTTTTGACTTCTAATCAACAGTTGTTATTTCCTACTTAGAAAGATTATTAACACCATGTTCACTTGATATCTTTTTTTTTTCTTTCTTTTTTTTAATGTTTTGTTTAACGACGCACTCAACACATTACAATTACGGTTATATCGGCGTCAGACATATGATTATGTTGAGAAAAAAACCCAGTGGTCAGCTGATGGGGATCGATCCTAGACCGACCGTGCATCAGGCGGGCACTGTACCACTGGGCTATGCTGCCCGCTTTGATATCATTCCTACAGTCTGTGGGAGTGGATATTGTCCTCAAGGAAACTGGATACTGGTACATAAAGTGGATTGAGATTATAAAGTCTATTTCAGAAATAATCACACTGATTTGTGGGGGTGGGGTAGGGGTGGAGGTATGGTTGGATGGAATTCTCCCAAAGTATAATTTTTGTGTGGGTGCTGTAATTTGTATTGCCATTTTAATTTAATAATATAGAGAATTTTGGAATCATTTCTCTGATCCAAATCAAACACCTAGGTAATTTTTCAAATAGCCATTACATATATGCATTTTACAATAAATAACAACAGCATCTCAAAAGAATATATTTTCATCTGGGTTGTGTGAGGATTTTTAAAGTTACTACTAAACAAAACATAAATTTAGCAATAAAATGTTAAATTTTTTAACAAAGGCTTCCACCCTTCAATTTGAGATGCATTGATTTTTGGTGAAAGCTGCTTACAAAGACTTTTTCCAATATATTAACTGAAATGACACTTTGACCCTCAGAAAGGCTGCGGAAACCCGACTCTCTATTAATAAAGAAAAAACTCTTATTCGCATGCACTGGCTATTGTCAGCACATTGACCGACAAGTGACCACAGGGTGCTGGCCGTAATTAAAGTGACTATGTAAGCTGTTTTCTGACAGATGTCCAGTTTTTTGTGACCAGTCCTCACCCTGCATCCAGCCAGCTGGCCATACAACATAAAAACTGGACATTGTCCAAGATTTTTTTTCTCTTTCTCTCGAGCTGCGGCTATTTTTCTTCCACGCTTTACTGCACACAGACCCTGGCTCCCAGGACAACTGAAGCTGGCGTTTACCTGAGGTCAGCTGAGGTCGCTAACAGCAATGACCACATAAAGCAAACAATGACCAGACAATACCAGAAGCTACTTAACACCTTGGCTTGATTAGACCTCGGGCCACCGCTTGACCAGGGTTGACCACTTGTTGGTTGTGACCGCTGTGGGAAATAGGGCTGTCGGCATGTACCACGAGCCCGTATCGCATACTGTTTTGTCAGGATGAAAAAAAAATAACATTGTGAAAAAGAATGAAAATACAACTTGAGGCCATAACAAATGAGCTATAGTTTACAGGAAGTTCAGGTGACTCAGGAGTGTGGGGGATTAATTAATTTCATATTGACCACTAGCTGACCAGTCCATGCTGGAACATGCGTGGGAAATTGTTAGTGCCAGCTAAATAACAAAATCATGTTTGTTGTATTAATTTCAAATGAATAAAATAAAAATATTAAGTCTTTATTTGGTTCACCATTCCACAGATGGTTGAGTTCTCACTATAACTTAATTTAAACAAAAAGAAATTGTTTTAAAATATTACTTAATCCGTGTTAAAATAATAAAGAGTAAAGCTGTACTTACAGGTATGTAATTTGGGTAAATTATTATTAAGATAAATCGCTGCTGTCTTGTGTTATATATTCTTACACAAAATAAACTTGTGCAATAAATAGAAAGAAAAAGCAATGTATATGAAGTTCTGTATTTATTACATACCTTCTTTTGTTTTATAAAAGCCGTTTTTAAGAGGCCGTCCATAATTTTCAACATTGTTACGAGTGTACAAACCGTACGTGGGTGTGGGTGGGTCAAAAGTGTACTTTTTGTACACTTGTGAAAATGTTGAAAATTATGGACAGCCCTAACATAACAACACTGTTAAATCTATGATTAAAACTCTTTTATAGCAAGCGAGACATATCCCAGTGGTAAATCATTTGGGATCGATCCCCATTGGTAGGCCCATTGGGCTATTTCTCGTTCCAGCCAGAACTGGTACATCAAAGGCCGTGGTATGTGCTATCCGAAAAGAATAGCCTATGAAGTGGCGACAGCGGATGTCGTCCCTCAATATCTGTGTGGTCCTTAACCACGTCTGACACCATATAACCATAAATAACATGTATTGAGTGTGTAGTCAAATAAAACATTTCCTCCTTCCTTTTAAGGATTTACTTAACGTTAATAATCTTACTCTGCAGCAGCCTTGTGTAATGTTTTAAATACGATGTGACATAATTTGTAAATCATATAGGACGTCAGTAACAAAAAGGCACTAACTGCAGTAAAACTAAAATTTCTGATCCAGATCACACGTGTGCTATATAAAATAACTTTATGACATGGTTTCAAAATGTCTTTATCACTATAGTAAGATTGAATTGGTCTGTAATAAAAATTAAAAAAAGAAGTTAATTTGTAAATGTAACCTAACCACCTGTGACTCTTTGTTTAATTAACACTGAAATATTGGGCAGTACTTAAGTTTGTTCTTGTACAAATAGTTTAAAATATATATTTACTTTAAAATTATCAATAAATATATGAACAAAAATGTGGTTTTCTTGTTAATATAATTTGAAAAGTGGATCCTTTCTGTATAAGATTAATGTAGACAATTTAAATGAATTTAACATCTTATACATGTGAATTTTTGTTCATAAATAGTGATGTAAAGCTGTGACACAGACCTTCGTTTTTGAAAAACCCAGGAGTGCTAAAAATTGCACTCCTCAAAATGCTTATGAGGGGGATGGAAATCACACTCCTCAAAATGCAGAGGATGGAAAATCGCACCTCTCAGAATAATCAGAATTAGAGGTAAGAGACTGAGAGGAATTGCACCCATGAACATATATTTATATATGGTTCCATTTTAGCCATGATAGGTTCCGTTTTCACTAACAAAAATGGTTCCGTTTTCGCCAAAGAAAATGGTTCCGTTTTGGCACGGTTCCCTTTTAGCCTGTACCGTGCCAAAACGGCACCAAGCAAAAACGGAACCTGCGTTGGCTAAAACGGCAGCGAAATTTATGGCTAAAACGGAACCTATGATGGCTAAAATGGCACCATAATTGAATTTTATTTGAAGAATAATAAATAAGACACAAAATAAAACCCCAACAAAACAACTTAACTCAATGAAAAGTTATTTATTAGAATAAAGCGGGTAGCACAGCCCAGTGGTACAGTGCCCGCCTGATGCGCGGTCGGTCTAGGATCGATCCCCGTCAGCTAACCACTGGGTTTTTTTTCTCTCGACATAACCATATGTCCGACGCCGATATAACCATATTATAATAAAAAATTATTAGAATAAATGTTTTTCTGTCACTTCTGATAGTTGTACAAACAATATTCAGGTGGGGTAAATTTATTTACGTGCTTCCATCCAATAACTGTTCAAGCACGCTCCCATTGGGAGCCGCCTCTGACAAGAGCCAGACACCAATCTTGCTGAGGAGAGCTGGGGGATGGGGTAGTAATGCACTTGGCGCTCTTAATTTCCAGTCTACGACTTCCGAATTCATCCCCCCCCCCAACCTTTATTCATCACTCGGAACCCTAACCCTAATCCTGAAATTAAAAATAAGATAAGTTATATATATTTATATATAGTTCCGTTTTAGCCATGATAGGTTCTTTTTTCGCCAACAAAAATGGTTCCGTTTTTGCCAAAGAAAATGGTTCCGTTTTGGCACAGTTCCGTTTTAGCCTGTACCCGCTGATTGGCTCAGTGTAAATACAACCAACCAATTGTGTTTCAGTTTATAAAGCATTCTAGGAAGTTCATTGTAAATGGAATGTAAAGGTTTGTGGCGTTTCAGAAAACAATTAAAATGACAGAGTTAAAAACAAAAAATATTTCGCGCCTGTCAGATTGAGTTGACGGGGGTTCACGTGCGTGGTAGCACTCACGCCCGTCAAAAACGAAGGTCTGGTGACATTCACAAAATATCAGATTTAAACAATGATTAAATATTGAACTTTCTTCAAAGCTTTTTGGAACTTTTGCATAAATAATTTAATGAGAATGGCATTGTATAGTATTGTATATGTGTATTTTGAAAAGTCTGCATTTTAGTATCATTACTAATTCACCAAAAAGCTAAATTGTGTGTTGTCTGTAAATCAGTCTTAATTCTGCCTTTGGCTTAAATTGAAACTTTAATTTGACTACTTATTTTCTGACCAAATGAGACAAATAATTAGTTCAGCCCAGCTTAAACACAGTAGTACTTTGTACTATTTGAGTAACACATAAAACAATTTTGTTACAACATATCCAGAATGATTTTAACTGCTGAGTTTCAACAACTGTTTAGTATGAAAAGTTAAAACGCTATTGTTTGTTAAAATGTAAATTAAAATGTAGTAAAATAGCTAAATATATTTGCCAAATTCAGATTTAATTCATATTTTGCAATTGGTGAACGATGTGTTAAACCCCAAGATATACACATATAACATAACATATATAATGTGTACACACACACACACACACACACACACACACACACACACACACACACACACACACACACTATATATATATATGTATAAAGATATAGAGTGAAATTGTGAATTGTGGGTCAGTTGACTGGTTGCAGGTCAGCTGACATAGCCAGACCTTTTTGACTGAGTCAACACGCTTACACCCTTGTATGCATCACGCCAGTCAGCTGGTCAGCCTGACCCCACACATAGCTCAGTACCGAGGCACTTGGTCCTACTAAACCTACATACACTTAATAAAGCTTTGTACATACCACAAAATAAAGCTTTGTACATCCCACTAGTTTGTGTCTTTCATTCATTTTTTAATTCATTTCGGTTCAGAAGACACTTTTATATTGGCAAAAAGTGATTTTATTTTGTTGTTGTTGATGTTATCACCAATGACATAGGGAAAGACCGATGGATGGGTAGTGTTGAGTCATGTTTGGACATGCAGACCTGCATAAAGAGAGTATTGACAGGGAGATAAGTCCTGTTCTTTTGTTGGTGTGTTAAACGGATTAAACAAGTGCTATGGTTGGTAGTTATAAACATGTCTCACATGGCTGCTTTTTTTTTTTTTAAGTGCACCTATTTTCCAGTACGTTGAAGATGGAATTTTAGGTATAGACTTTTCTTTCATCATAATGCTATTACAAACGTGTTATGCGAATGCATTTTGTTCCATGTTACTTAGAAAACTAAAAGAATATTGCATCGTATACAATAACAACATTTTATTTTGTTCATTTGTGCATTTAATAACAAGACTTAAAAGGCAAAGTAATCCTGTAGTTTGTGAAGTGAATTATATACCTACCACTAACAATATTGTTTTGTAAAGCTGCATACTGTTTATACAACATACTACAGCTACTGGGTTCAATGTTCTGCTTGTTTTCTGTACATACATCATAGGCATTGACCAGTAAGTAGTACAATGTCTGCCTCTCTTAAATAATATTTTTATTTTAACCTTTTATTTTAGCCTGTCATTTCTAAGAACAAGTCAGTCAGTTCCATTCATTTACAGTAAAGCCATGCAGTCTACTAATTTGTTGACCGTCATAGTTTATTTCTATCACAGGAATCAGAGGAATGCTTTTCCATTAAGCGACGCACTGCTTACCACCAAACAACACAGCTATGTTTCAGATGTTTTACCACCAAACTACACACAGCTGTATGTTCTATTATCGAACTATGCTCAGCTGAGTTTCAGATGTTCTACCATCCAACTACACACTGCTGTTTCAGATGCTCTTTCATCAAACTACACACTGCTGTGTTTCAGATGCTCTTCCATCCAACTACACACTGCTGTGTTTCAGGTGCTCTTCCATCAAACTACACACTGCTGTGTTTCAGATGCTCTTCCATCCAACTACACACTGCTGTTTCAGATGCTCTTCCATCCAACTACACACTGCTGTGTTTCAGATGCTCTTCCATCCAACTACACACTGCTGTGTTTTAGATGCTCTTCCATCAAACTACACACTGCTGTGTTTTAGATGCTCTTCCATCAAACTACACACAGCTGTGTTTCAGATGCTCTTCCATCCAACTACACACTGTTGTGTTTCAGATGTTCTTCCATCAAACTACACACAGCTGTGTTTCAGATGCTCTTCCATCCAACTACACACTGCTGTGTTTCAGGTGCTCTTCCATCCAACTACACACTGCTATGTTTTAGATGCTCTTCCATCAAACTACACACTGCTGTGTTTTAGATGCTCTTCCATCAAACTACACACAGCTGTGTTTCAGATGCTCTTCCATCCAACTACACACTGCTGTGTTTCAGATGTTCTTCCATCAAACTACACACAGCTGTGTTTCAGGTGCTCTTCCATCCAACTACACACAGCTGTGTTTCAGATGCTCTTCCATCCAACTACACACTGCTGTGTTTCAGATGCTCTTCCATCAAACTACGCACTGCTGTGTTTCAGGTGCTCTTCCGTCCAACTACACACTGCTGTGTTTCAGATGCTCTTCCATCAAACTACACACAGCTGTGTTTCAGGTGCTCTTCCATCAAACTACGCACTGCTGTGTTTTAGATGCTCTTCCATCAAACTACACACTGCTGTGTTTCAGATGGTCTTCCATCAAACTACACACAGCTGTGTTTCAGATGCTCTTCCATCAAACTACACGCTGCTGTGTTTCAGATGATCCACTACCCAACTACATACTGCTGTTTCAAATGTTCTACCACCAAACTACATGCAGATATGTTTCAAATGTTTTACAACCAAAGTACATGCAGCTATGTTTCAAATATTCATCCACCAAACTACATGTATCTCTTTCTACAACCAAATTACATACAGCTATGTTTCCGTTTATCTACCACCAAATTATGCATAGTTGTGTTCCAGGTTATTTTACCACAAAATTGCACATAGCTGTGTTTCAGGTTATCTACCACCAAATTACACACAGCTGTGTTTCAGGTTATGTACTGCCAAATTACACATGGCTGTGTTTCATGATATTTTCCACCAAATTACATAAGCTGAGTTTCAGGTTATCTACCACCGAATTACACATAGCTGTGTTTCAGGTAATCTACCACCAAATTACACATGGCTGTCATTTCATGTTATCCTCCACCAAATTACACATAGCTGTGTTTCAGGTTATCTACTACCAAATTATATACAGCTGTGTTTCAGGTTATCTACCAGCGAATTACACATAGCTGTGTTTCAGGTTATTTACCACCAAAGTACACACAGCTGTGTTTTGTGTTATCTGCAACCAAAATACACACAGCTGTTTTTCATGTTATTTGTTGTTTTATTTTTATCTGCCCAATTTTGTTATTTCAGTATAAATTATCATTAATAATGATACAGCCTGAGTCAGTTATCTCTTGTATTTTGTCCTCTGCATGCCTAAGCAGTTCACTGTGTTATATTCTGTTGTCAAATACACATGCACTGCTGCCCTATATTGTCACACTAGCCGACTTCGTGGTCATTTACCTGTATTGATTATTGTGTTTGGTAACAGGTAATATGTCTATAGCTGCAAGTACTGTCAGACTTGTGGCTTGCACATTCAGTTTATACAGTTGCTTATGGATCTCATATTGTAATGTTGGTACACGTGTTGTATTAGTAAACAGATGCTCGTGCTGGGGGGAAGGTTTTCGGGGGTCAAATAATTATGCTGAAAGCCAATTTTAGTGTTGTTATATGTATAGTAGTAGTGCATAAAGACCTACAAGAGTGGTGGTTGTGTTGTATTTTATTGATGCCACTGTAATCTAAGACACCACCTCCCCCACAAAAATTCCTGTACATGAATAATCACAGACTTCTGTTAGTTTGATAATTACATTACATACTGCTGATATGTAATTTCTGTTAACATTCTAATTCCATCCTCCCTCCCTCCCTCCCCTCT
>JAECMU010033926.1:0-19786 GCA_016106625.1 Dracogyra subfuscus | reverse complement strand
AAAATATATTAAAATCGATGATGTCATCATATTATCAAACACAAACATAATTAGTAATTGGTAAAACCAGGTACCTCAGTTTGATAAGTATGACTAATTTAACGTATGACATTGTGTGACTGAAATATAGGCTATGAGAAACTGATTTGGTTTAATTCGTTGGTAATTAGGCCTAATAGCCTAAACCACGCCCACTTTTTTGAAGTGGTGTGATTGATCGCAAGCCGAATAAAGTAAAGGGCTATACTATGTTATGTGGCCGTTATAATAAAAGTATGTTAAAATAAAATGAAAGGGCGGAACAAGCACGGCAGCAGCAAGTAGACATGGGGGGGGGGGGGGGGGGGCTCTATACCCCTCATCCCTCCCCTTGCTCCGTCGTGCCTGCGGCACATGCGGTGTGTGTGTGTGTGTGTGTGTCTCTCTGTGTGTAAATACTGCCCTTTTACTTTAAAGTGCCACAGTAATAAAACACATAGTTTGCTGTCTTTTGGTACCTATATATCTAGTGGAAATATATTTGCACAAATGTAAACAAATTGACATTAAAAGTCTTTAATAACCACACATGAGTGATATTCCACAGTCACTAACATTGCACGTTTAAGATGCATTTCAATTTCAAATACCTCTATTTTGGTCACTGTTGTATATGAACATTTGGTCAGTTCATATCATTATCAGGTCCTCACTGGCTACTTAACAATTCAATACAGCTCGTGACTGTCGATTAAATGGCCACCAGAATTTAATTAAGCTGTTAAGATTGTCTGTAAATTTGTTGTTAGCATTACGTAGCTAGAAACCTAACAATAGAAAACATTTGTCAAAAGGCCTCCGTAACTCCATGATAGAGCGCTCGCCCGTAGCCCTGTCGGTCTAGGATCGATTCCTGTCGATGGGTCCATTTGTATATGAAATGCCGTGGTATATTCCTTGCTGCTAATGAAAGAATGTGTGCATGTTTTTTTCTCTAGGACTATATGTCAGAATTACCAAATGTGTGACATCCAACAGCAAATGATTAATGTGTTCTGGAGGTGACGCTAAACAAAATTTTAATTTGTTTTGTCTATGGTTACTGGCAAATAGCTGATTGGCGAGTACCTATTATGCATATTGGCTTCAAAAATATTTTAAAATAAAAATTCTGACAGGAGGGACGTAAAGCCTATGATTCCTCTTTTGTCCAATGTGTCCTGGACGCGGAGCCACCTCTCATACTTTACAAGACTAATCGAGCTTGACACGACAGTCAAACATCAAAGACTGATGCCCCGTTCTAGCAGCTCTGACTCGTATCACGTAATTAATCGCATCCCGCTAATGACTGGTAATTAACTGCCGGGAATTGACCATTACCAGTGCAGTGAGTTCGTGGACAATGTAACGGGTCGTCTTCAGCCATATCGCTGACGAAACATGTTGATATCGCTGGTATAATCAGTTAGCATATTTCAAAGACCATTACAGGTGCAGTATTGGAGCTACAGTTGTCATGTTTTGATACTTTTACATTTATTTAACTATAAATTAATATATCCCGCACATAATCTTTTCTTAATAAACTCGGGAATCTCGAAATTAAACTGTGCATTAAACTGTCTTATTACGCAATTACAAATCTTATGAATTCGGTGAGTTGACTAAATAAAAGGAAGGAAATGTTTTATTTACCGACGCACTCAATACTTTACGGTTATTTACGGTTATTACGGCGTCAGTTGAGGACCACACAGATATTGCGAGAGGAAATGCGCTGTCGCCACTTCGTGAGCTACTGTTTTCGATTAGCAGCAAGGGATATTTTATATGCATCATCCAAACAGATAGGACAACACATACCACGGCCTTTGATATACCAGTCGTGGTGCACTGGCTGGAGTAAGAAATTTGACTAAATAGGGCCAAAAGAAAGAGTTAAATTGCATAAAGATAGCAAACTTGTCGGCACCATCTGCTAGGCATGACTTCACGAGATGTTCGCCTAACTGAACGTCCTCAATTTCTCCATTTGTCCTCCAAGGATTCTCCAACATATTATGGGCATATAGTTGATAGAAGGTTACATATAATGTTTACATTTCAAAGCAATATAAAATCCTGCCAAAAATAATAGAATCGATTTACACTATTATCCGACATTAATTTGCATCTTAGTGGTAGATCGCTCTCCGCTTCTGACGCCTATGCTCTCCGATTCAATTATATCATGTTTTCACTAGATAACACAGACACTTTTTTAAAACATCAGCGCTAGGCCGACATTACACTTAATTAAGATGGTGGTGCTAAAAGCCGATAGTTGTTAAAATCGTTGAATAGGTTAATAATGGCGTATCGCCAGCAAGAAGCACACACCACTCTAGGTGTGGTGGTTTGATATCTGTTGTTGATAACCTCGTGATCGGAAAGCTGATTAGGTTTTATCATGTGGTCACTGGGGGACACTGACACTTTTTCAAACACTGACATCAGCCTGCGGACGAATCTGGGTTAGTGGACGAAGGTAAACACACGACACAGTTTTTCAAGTGTTTGTTGTCTCCGCAGTCGAAATCAGTATTGAACCTATGTTTATTTTAACTCCAAAAATAACCAACTGTCCAATTGATTTTGATAATGTTTGTATTTTAGGAACGACGAATTTATGTATTATATGATAAATCTTGAATCGAATTTGGGTTTTTTCCAATATGTAAAGAATATTAAATCTATGCCTACAAACCTGTTTTGACACCGATAAATTAACAGACAAATTCAGAATGATTTGACCTTATCTCGGTAATGTCACACCCTGCACGAATCATCGGAATTACAATTACCAGGGGAGGCCGCAGGATTTTCCCAGGGAAAAGGTGCAGCATTTTAAAAGGCTAATATTAGAACCTACGGTTTTCAAAAGTACTGTATTCACCTATAAAACACCAAGCCGATGAATATATAACATGTTAACTCAAAACACAATATTCATAATATTCACTTGACACACACTGAATTGCGAGGTGCAAGGTACGCGCCACCCCAGTACTCTACCTCTGGAATTATTAGTATTATTTTAATTCCTTTGTATTTATTGTTGTTGTTTATTTCGTTAAAACCATAATCCATCCCCCCACGCCCCAACTCCCTCCTCGCCTACCCCCCCCCCCCCATAATATTCGACAACTCGTACGGCCGTAATATGGTCTGCATGTGCACTATTTATATGACACACATATTTGTGTACTGGGTAGCTGTCTGTCAGGTGAGACGAGACAGAGAGATATAGATATATACTAGCGATGTCGTCATTATGTTGCCAGCAGCTGCCAAAGCAGATCTCTTTTTTATTTTATAGAGCGTGGGAACAAGTCGTTTCGTTTGCCTACACGCGGTAATATGCGCGTGAAGTGTGTGTACTGCACTGTGGTGCAAAATCCACAGGTCCTGAACGCACAACCCGCATCGTTGTCTTATAGCCTAGTTCAGAAATTGCCTCACCTGCAACGAAACGAGATAGACAGATATTACATTTCTGGCAGGCTAGGAATCAAATTTGTTTGGCAACACCAAAGCGTATTGTTTAATCAGCGGCTAAACAAAATTATTGTGACACTTGTTTTAGAGCTTTTTTCAGATTTGATCACATGAGGGCTTGGGGAACTAACGTAGACAGGCAGGGCCAAAAGGCCCCCCCCCCCCTCCAATCACAATTCTTTGTTTTCCACACCACCTTTTCTGTTTGTCTGTTTCCCTATAACACGTGAAAAATACATTTTGGGGACCTCCCTATATAAAATCCTGGCTATGCCCATGGTTGGGGAGGGGGACATCGTAAATTTGTTTATAAGCTAGAAGGTAATCCGTATTATTTCTCCTATTTATGGTATTAATAAAATTTAAGAGTATTAGGTATATATTTACAACACCCACACAGAAAGAGCGTTTTCCGCTCCCCTCCCCATGTGAATAACTGTGGAACCGCCTGACGCCAAACCAATACACGAATATGCTATTCCTTTGGAAGAGCAACAAGGAATTTGCCATATGCACTTAACTGTAGACAGGACGCATGCAACTGTGACGTTTGCAGTTCGAGTTGTCAACGAGAAATATACCTAACTGAAGTGATCCTATGGTCCACCGCACCTCAAATATACTCCCGTTAAATTGCGGTAAACTAAGAGTTAAAATTCTAGGTCAGATTTCTGGCTAGAGTTTCAACCATGATTCCGGATTAAACTAAAAATCGATCACTTACAATTATTAATTTTGGTTCATGCAAGTAAGAACTAAAATAATGTTGTATACCTGTTCTGATGACTCGGTTACGCTTGTTTCTTAGCTAAAGTTATACATCTAATAGTTTTGATTACACATCAGTAAGATGTCCCACTCCATCCTAAACTGGTGCTGCCAGTTAATCGTTTGACGGACAGTAAACTAAAACGGATGGTTTCAGATGCAAGACGATCTTTAAAGACATTCGTAGGATAAACATTTTCTTACCGTCTCGGTATTTTCATTACAGTGGACTTTACATTACTTACATCGGTCTTTACATCGCTTACAGCGTACTTTACATTACTTACATCGGTCTTTACATTACTTACATTGATCTTTACATTACTTACATGGTCTTTACATTACTTACATTGGTCTTTACATCGCTTACAGCGGACTTTACATTACTTACATCGGTCTTTACATCGCTTACATTGATCTTTACATTACTTACATTGCTCTTTACATTACTTACATTGGTCTTTACATTACTTACATGGTCTTTACATTACTTACATTGGTCTTTGCATCGCTTACATTGGTCTTTGCATCGCTTACATTGATCTTTACATTACTTACATCGGTCTTTACATCGCTTACATCGATCTTTACATTACTTACATTGGTCTTTACATTACTTACATGGTCTTTACATTACTTACATTGGTCTTTGCATCGCTTACATTGGTCTTTGCATCGCTTACATTGATCTTTACATTACTTACATCGGTCTTTACATCGCTTACATCGATCTTTACATTACTTACATCGGTCTTTACATTACTTACATCGATCTTTACATTACTTACATCGGTTTTTACATCGCGGTCTTTACATCGCTTACATTGATTTTTAGATTACTTACATTGGTCTTTACATTACTTACATCGGTCTTTACATTATTTATATTGGTCGTTACATTACTTACATTTGTCTTTACATCGCTTACATTGATCTTTACATTACTTGCATGGTCTTTACATTACTTACATTGGTCTTTACATCGCTTACATTGGTCTTTGCATCGCTTACATCGATCTTTACATTACTTACATTGATCTTTACATTACTTACATTGATCTTTACATTACTTATATTGATCTTTACATTACTTACATCGGTTATTACATTGCTATTACTTACATTGGTCGTTACATTGCTTACATTGGTCTTTACATTGCTTACATTGGTCTTTACATTACTTACATTGGTCATTACTTACATTGGTCTTTACATTACTTACATTGGTCATTACTAACATTGGTCTTTACATTACTTACATTGGTCATTACTTACATTGGTCTTTACATTGCTTACATTGGTCATTACTTACATTGGTCTTTACATTACTTACATTGGTCATTACTTACATTGATCTTTACATTGCTTACATTGGTCTTTACATTACTTACATTGGTCGTTACATTGCTTACATTGATCTTTACATTACTTACATTGGTCGTTACATTGCTTACATTGGTCTTTACATTGCTTACATTGGTCTTTACATTACTTACATTGGTCATTACTTACATTGGTCTTTACATTGCTTACATTGGTCATTACTTACATTGGTCTTTACATTACTAACATTGGTCATTACTTACATTGGTCATTACATTACTAACATTGGTCATTACTTACATTGGTCTTTACATTACTTACATTAGTCATTACTTACATTGGTCTTTACATTACTTACATTGGTCATTACTTACATTGATCTTTACATTACTTACATCGGTTGTTACATTGCTATTACTTACATTGGTCGTTACATTGCTTACATTGGTCTTTACATTGCTTACATTGGTCTTTACATTACTTACATTGGTCATTACTAACATTGGTCTTTACATTACTTACATTGGTCATTACTTAATTGGTCTTTACATTGCTTACATTGGTCATTACTTACATTGGTCTTTACATTACTTACATTGGTCATTACTTACATTGGTCTTTACATTGCTTACATTGGTCTTTACATTACTTACATTGGTCTTTACATTACTTACATTGGTCATTACTAACATTGGTCTTTACATTACTTACATTGGTCATTACTTACATTGGTTTTTACATTACTTACATTTGTCATTACTAACATTGGTCTTTACATTACTTACATTGCCTTATTATGTTTTATACTTTATTACAGGAACTGTGCATCAACGATTACGGTGTTACTCAGAAGGTGAAGATTACCCAGATGAACAGGAGCAGAGCGGCCCCCTACCGGATATCATTTGTAATATCCGGGACCGGTCAGTTTCCCTCCCAGACGTACAGGTCCTGCGGCGGCAGCGAGAGGTGGAGGTGGGGAGGGAGTTGCGGCGAATCAGCGACGAGTTCCACTCCCGCTACCACCGACGACGCTTCCTGGTATATGTCCTTATTATGGTGCAGTCATTCTAGTAAGATTATCGCCATTTTGGCTTTCACATTACACATATTATACTTATATCTCAACTCTAGTGAGATCATCGCCATTTTGGCTTTCACATTAAACATGTCATAATTCTGTCTCAACTCTAGTGAGATCACCGCCATGTTGGTTTTCACATTACACATGCTATAGTTCTGTCTCAACTCTAGTGAGATCATTGCCATTTTGGCTTTAACATTACACATATTATACTTCTGTCTCAACTCTAGTGAGATCACCGCCATGTTGGTTTTCACATTACACATGCTATAGTTCTGTCTCAACTCTAGTGAGATCATCGCCATTTTGGCTTTCACATTACACATGTTATAATTCTGTCTCAACTCTAGTGAGATCATCGCCATGTTGGCTTTCACATTAAACATGTCATAATTCTGTCTCAACTCTAGTGAGATCATCGCCATTTTGGCTTTCACATTACACATATTATACTTCTATCTCAACTCTAGTGAGATCATCATATATATATAGGGCAACGACCCCAGTATTCGACCACTTAAGAAAGAAATGAATATAACATATTAATTTTATTGACATTTGCTAATATTTGTTTTTCTTCGTAAACACTTTCTAGCAATGCTATTCACTGAATAAACTCAAGTTTTGTTCATGCGGTATACGCCGACTAGAGTAGGTTTGAGTACCGCAAGGAACAGTATGCAGTATTCGACCAGCTGACCGAGTATTCGACCACTTTCTAATTAACTTATAAAACTAAACTTTGAAGATTATTTTATGGTAAATGCAGCATATATCAAACAACTAAATCCAAAAAGTGTTGATTTTAAAAACTGTAACACATATTCATGCATTTACACACACATATATTTTAAACACATTCACACACGCACAATTACTTTCTGGTGCACAGTCTCTTTGGTCCTATCTCAGTTTACAAATATGATATACTAGTAGACTGAAAATAAAAGAAAACATAATTGTGTAAGTCCTGACAAACAGCACCGAAAAGACATAAAACTATTAAATTTGTGGTTCTTGGGAGTTTATTTTGGAAATGTATCCTCAAGCTTTTCTATTGGTCGAATACTGGGGCAAACCTGTCTTATCATATGCCATTACCAGTATAGCGTTTCCGGAAGAACGAATATTCACCCTATCGCGCATGTTCAAAATACTTTGGGAAAATCTATATACTATTCAGTTTAAACGAGTATGGTAATGAAATAAATACGCTGGTCGAATACTGGGTACTGGTCGAATACTGGGGTCACTGCCCTACATGTATATACTAGTATATATATATATATGTATATGTATATAGGTTCAAAGGGGTACATTTATTGTTTTTATTGGTAAGACACATCCTACCATGACGGCATACTCGGGACAGTCTCTTTAAAGTTTTAAAACGTCATCTTATATCAAAACTACTTAATTAAGTATGTCTTATCGGAGTTGAAGTTATGTTGATAACTAGTACTGGCACATTAGTTTATTTAACACAAGTTCAGTTTTGTTTCTGCGGTGCATACACGACCAAGTTCTGTCTGACTGTCGCCTCATTGTCTGATATTTATAACGGTACTCGCAGCATGAATTGTTTTTCTTTACTTACAGCCAGCAGTGCAGGAGAATTTTGACGGGGAGGCGTCCTCGTTTCCCGGCGCCAGACGACCAAGTATTAACAAGATGATGGACAGTTTGAAAATGTTCTTCAGGCGCGGTGCTGGGGGTGACCCCGATATGGAGGACCCCTCTGAACCTACTTGACCCAGCCACGTGGCGTATTGGTACTTCTGGCAGAATGTCGCAAAAGTTTATTTTTTGCTATTGAACTAACGATTCATTGGAGTTCGTAAAATCATGTAACCCAGTGATGAAAGTGGCGTGAAATCGCATGCAAAGATGGAAGATTTATCTAATTAAGATGGGGAAAGCGACACAGATGATGTCTGAATCCGAAGAGAAGGCTTTATGAAGCTATTGGTCGAAGATAATGGAATAAAATTGACGTTTTGTTTTTTAGATATTTGTAAACAAAATTTTTAAGAGGGTGCTATGCAATGGAGTTGAAACAGAACAAAATGAATATTTTTGTACCAGTGATTTTGAATTGCCGTTTTGTCTTTGCTTATACACAAAAGCTAGCCACTTTAAGCTTTTGGTATACAGCAAAGACAGTCAAAATTTGAGATCTCACGTTTGACAGGTGTAACCGAATGATAGTTTACATCATTTTGTACATATGTTTTGGTAATACATTTCATAACACGTGCTGCATGCGTCATCAATCCATTGTTCACTGTTCATGTTCCGCGAGATTGTTCATCACAGTTACCTTATAACTTTTAGAACCTTTTCAAACCAATGTTTCCAACAGGTTTGTGTGATCTCTATATATCTACAGAGACAGCAATCCTAGTGGTCCTAATGTTTTTGTGATATGGCTTCGGAGGTATGTAAACTCTAGCATAATACACACTTTAAATTCACTGGCCATGATTCCTGAGATACGTGCCTCATTGTTTCAAATAAATAATTTTTTAAAGCTACTTCAAACATCAGGACAATTAGATGAAACAAAATTGACAAATAAGGTAAACAATTGTATATTGCGTAATTTAAGTAAACATATTCTGTCATTTATGTTAATAATAAAATGATTGCTTAAAAATGGCCAAAATATTTTACACTGCATATTAACTACGGTCAGTGCTTTTAAATAAAGTAATTCATCCAAAAATATCTGAGAATCCCTATTTTATATTTTATGGCATAATGCATGACTGTTGTTGCCAAAAATATTTGGGTTATGGTCCCCTGTTCTTCTGTCGACAGTAATGTTTTAATATTCAATGTATTTTTATACTATTTAGGTCGTGATCTTTGCAAGTGGATTTAGTAACTGACCACTTACTTGTTAATGTACGTTTACAATTTTAGTACGTACGTATTCGAAAACCATTTTGCCACTATATCATGTATTTTCGTTAGACAGTAAAATGACTTAACTGACCAAAAAAAAAACAACGCAAAAAGAAAACCCCAAATGAGCTACGATTGACGTATCACTTTCATAATAATATATTTTGTTTAGACTAGTACAATGCATAGGTGCCTTCAAACCAACTCTGGCGTGAAACCAACCTGCCTGTTGAAATGCACTGGGCGCGGTCTCTCATCAGAGTTCTCACTCAAGGGCACGTGCCTGTACACACGTATCTGCACGAGTCACTTTTACTAAAAACAATGACATGGCGTCTCTTCGAGTTAATTGGATGATATGAAAAGGTTATTTTTAATGGCGACAGTCGTGGTGATTTGCCACAATTGTAATATACTTTTGTCCACCTGCTATAAATGATAAAAAGTCCATCTCACGCGGTGCCTCACTTGTTTTATGAACATATCTTTTCATGGTGACCCTGTATTCAACACGTGTTGTGACCGAAAATCACGCTTTTTCTATTTATAACTGTACATCTGATGTATTTTTGAGAACTTCCAAAAGTGCTTTCAGCATGTGACGTTTGTCTACACATATAGCGGGTAGTTTGCGATCTAGCTGCTAGAAAATGTTCGTTGAAAGTTGCTCAAAATGAATTGCGTTTGTTACGTTCGTTTCCTTTGTCCGTTTCCGGTTCTTTTCGTCTGTTTCCGGTTTGGCGATAGTAACATCCCACGTAAACGTATAGGTTAGCAGTGCATACTACAACATTCCAACATTTAGCCTGTAGTGTTCAAATATGTTTAGTGTATGGTTTGGTATGATATAAAATATCAAATCTGCTGTATTCATTGTTTGTTGAAGAAAAATCATACTAGTTCATCGTGTTATTGTTAACATTCAATCTATGAATGTTTATAATGTGGTAATAGATATTACATTGAATGAACATCAACGCCATTACATGGGTAAAGCACACCCCATATAGGAGATAAAACCAGTATACACCTATCATTCATTTATAAAATATTTTAAAAAAATAAAACAAGTATTTAGCGTAATACTATTTGATTGGTTCCCGACGTGGCCATTTGGTGTAACGTAAAGCGCATAAACCAGTCTGGTGGACGTTTTTCCGCTCGGTCTGGCTGAACGCAGCCCAGATCTTTGGACTTTTGAATATATTGTTTAAATCCATAAAATGTTGACACCATAATAATTATGCTGTAAACAGTTTATGGAAAACTTATATATTGTATTTATACGCACGCACGCAAACACGCAAACACCAAACACGCAAACACGCAAACACAAATACATAATTGATTAAATGTGCACATAGTACTTGTGAATGATCAAACAACACCCAATGTTTTGAAGTTGAATTGCGGGAAATATATGTCTCAGAAAACATAGAACTTTTGTGCAAGATACGTTTATTATGCCGTCTATTCATGGTAAAATATTCGTTCTATTACAGAGCCTATGTTTTAAATGGTGGGTAATACACAACTTAACGTGAAGAAAATGTTATACCATTGAAATGCCGGTATTCCACTTGAACACGTGGGGCGGTGTTTTTATGAATCACCCGATATAACAGTTCATTATATAAAAATAGACACGAGACGTAGTTGAGTGATATGACTATATTTAACTTTCTTCTAGATCTCCTATTTTTGTTTTTGTTTACTTTAAAACATTGTATATATACGTTTATAAGATTGTGTACATTTCAGTATTTTCCATATATTAAGCCTCGTTTTCAAAATTTTATGTTTACTTGGTGCATTTTTCCCCCACCTAATATAACTTGTTTGTTTCCCTAGTTGTATTTCATATTTTGCATATTTCTGTTTGTTTTGATAATGAAATATAAAAATATATATATGTTTATGTATATTGCTATAACGAATACAATACTGGTACTGGGCCAATCAAATATTACGTAACGCTGGGTGGATAATACTACCGTAGTATATATATATATAAGATAAATTCAACCAGCCGTTTGTCGCTGACACTCGATATCCCGATTTTTACGCTAGACAGTAAACCAAAAGTGTCGGAAATTGAATAAAACTGATTTTCGTCGATTATGTCTTTCATATAAAACTGACAGGTAAATATTTTGTAAATATATATTTAATGATGCTCTACCTAATTTAGCATTTACTTGTTTGGGTTCTCACTGATGTACAAGGTGGTGTTTACTCTTGAAATTAAAAAAAAAGATGACAGTAAACAGGTGATTTGTGCTCTTTATTGGAACAGACTTAAAAATATGATCGCCATGTGTTAATTTCATTGCTGTTTCCATATGTAAGGGACCGTCTCTGATGACGGTTTACCCCAATCCCTCTCCGAAACTAAATATTTGTAGACATTAGTAAGTAACTTTTGAACAAAACTGTCAAAAACTGTTCTGAGTGTGTGATCGGTTATACCGGTATTAAAGGTGTTATGTGCATGCATTAGAGGTACTATCTCCAGGATGCCAAATTACAGCTATTGCAATTTTTTTTTAAATTTACATTTTGCTTTAAAATTTAAAGACTACACCTTCAACTATATGCCCATAAGTAATTCTAACAATACAATTTTATCTACTAGTAGAAAATACTTTTTTACTGGAGAATCTTTATCACAAACGGATGCTCACATATAACTATGGTATAGCATAGCACCTTTAAATGGTTGCAAGATTGTATAAATTTCGAATATACTTATATTGAATTTACACTCACTAAATATGCTGATCATAATTAATTATTTATGCTGCAATTCAAAATACTGTAGTACTCAGTTAATTTGCAGTTTTAAATTAAATGTTTGTTTAAGGTTAAATGAAACTGACACATGTCGATAAACATGTGTTATAGTCTGTTTCAGTAAAGCACAAATGGCCTGTTTATTGACATCTTTCTTTTAATTTCAAGAGTAAACACCACCTTGTACATCAATGAGAACCCAAACAAGTACATGCTAAATTAAGTAGAGTATTATTCAATAGATATTTACAAAATATTTACTTGTCAGTTGAATATGAAAGACATAACGGACGAAAATCAGTTTTATTATATTTCTGACACTACTTTAGTATATCAAGGGCCGTGATATGTGCTGTCCTGTCTGTGGGAAAGTGCATATAAAAGACCCTTTGCTGCTAATGGAATAACGTAGCAAATTTATTCTAAGACTATGTCAAAATCACCAAAATGTTTGACATCCATAAGCCGATGATTAATAAATCAATTTGCTCCAGTGGTGTCGTTAAAAAAGGCGAATTTTAATTGAGGGAATTGCACTGCTATCAAAATCTTTATGTCACGGTTGCCTGACTGTAAACTAGTTTCAGACAGTGATGGGGATCATCGTTATTAATTATTTTAGTTTTGAAGTGTGTTTTAGTGCCAAACAGGAGATAATGGAAGTTGCGTAATTTTGATTGGCCTATGTTTGGAGACGTTAAAGCTACAAAGAACACCAATTATCAGAGAGTATTTATATTTGTTTCAATTACATAAACACACTATTCACTGTTAATAGGTTCACAAAAATAAAATATTAATGGCCTAATATTTGAATATTCATGGGTATCAACAGACGTTTTATTAATAAAGAGTAAATGGCATAATTATAGCATCTAATATTTGCTCAAAATCAAAATGACTGAAGAAAAACATTTAACACGGTAATGCATAATAATTCAGGTAGGAAGTTATTTTGGTTACTATTATCAAAGTACTGTATCACATATTACAACAAGTCTAGTTAATCAGTGTTCAATATTTCATTCGAATTTCAAAAGCACCAATGAAACATGGACAGAATCATAATTGTGAATAGTTGCTACTGTCTGACGTATTATCATTTTAAAAATAAAGTAACCAAAATAACTTTCTACCTGAATTATTATGTATCACCTTGTTACAGTACAGTATTATTTCCGTTCTGCAGTATATAACAGAAAATGTATAAGACATAATACAAATTAAAACTGTGTTTGAAAGTTGTTAAAGTAATCTATCATGTATATTTGATTGTGTAAATCTATGTATATTGGATAATACACATTGCAGTTGGTGTCATCACCAGGGTATCTAGGACACGATTTTCTTCTGTTTTTCACAGCTCTTAAACTTCAGACGAGAACCATTTTCTTTTCAATTTCCACCTTACATAAAAATAAATTAAATTAAATATAATTAAATAGCATATAATGATTTTAAAAAGAAACATTGGCAGGCCCACAGTCCATAAAAATAACAAAATTATGTTAGCAAGTAACAACGATCTAGTAATGTTGAAGCTTTGTTTGTCATCTAGTCATGTTCAAATATTTTAGTGCACAACGTGTTAAAGCTTTATAAGATAACATGTTAACAATCGCATAGTCGGGGTATAGCTTTCTTACTTAACACGTTGATCATCATCTACTAGTGTTGAAACTTTATTAGTTGACTTTCACCCAATTGTTTAAAGGTTTATTAGTTAACAAGTTAAGAACTGAACAATCACCATGTTGTGTTTATTAGTTAACAATCACCCACTTGTGTTAAAGCTTTATTAATTAACTTAGTTAGTTAACAATGACTTGGTCGTTTTAAAGGTTTATTAGCTTAGTCACCTATTTGCGATAAAGCTTTATTAGTTAACAAAGAAACATTGACCAAGTCGTGTTAAAGCTTTACTAGTCAACTCGCCTAATCGTGTTAAAGCTTTATTAGTTAAGTCACCTACTTGTTTTAGTCAACAGTCGCCTAGTCGTATTAAAACTTTATTAAAGTTATATTAGTTAACAAGGTTAACATTCACCTAATCGTGTTTAAGCTTTATTTGTTAACAGTCACCTAGTCGTGTTACAGATTTAACACGTTAGCGATCACACAGTCGTGTTAAGGTTAAGTGTAGTGCTGTTGATCTCAGACTGAGTCATGCTCCAGTGTCAGGTATGGTTTTACTGACGAGTTTTCATCTTTGAACTGAGCAGTACAAGGTATAGGATTGAAGCTACGCAGTATACACCTGACCATAGTCATATTTTCCCTCGTTTTATTGTATTATTATTATTATTATTTTTACACGAATGTGATTGATTTTTTTGTCGTAAGGACAAAATCAAGTTTTCCAATGATCTCATTTTCAGTAACTGCATTGTGTAGTTACGATTACTATTTAGAATAAATGTTTGATTGTTTGGACATTTGATCTATTACGATTTACTCATTTTGTATGTCCCGAATCCATTGTGTATATATATATTTCTATGCCACAGTCCATAGACATGGACAAGGATTGTTTCACTTCTTCATGCTATCACGTTATAATTATATTATATAATCAACTCCAGTCTGTTATCAGTATCAGCATTTGAATTATGTTATATCCATTAATCGGAACACCTCGACTAATTCCATAGTTGTATATAACTGTATGTAACACGCGACTTAAATAACAAACAAATCAGATGCCATAACTGTAAGCATGTTGTTTTGTGGGTGTTTTTTTTGGTACAGTCTGATATGTTACAAAACGTTAACCTGCTCCCACTAAAACCTGAAAATAACTTCCGGTTGGTAAGCTTAACCACCATCACTTCGAATCAGTTTAACGGATTTAGCCGAGTCTTCCCGAATACATCGATGACTTTTAAATTGAATACATTTCTTCAGTTTATAAGATATGCAAATATTAAACTACTTATATAGTTTGCATAATTATTCTTTGAAACAGATGCATACATATTCATACTTTGAGGACGATAATTAAAGGTTTTATAATCACAACTGCATGTGCCATGTTTCGCCATTTTACCTTTTGAATACAGATTACATGCTTCCACTCATTGGTTTTGCATAATTAACTCATGATTAAAATAATGTCATTGGAAAAGTCAGGAATTATTGACAGATTATATCTGCTTTTAGATAACTGTTTACGGGTGATCATTATGTAGTTCTTCTAACCCCATGAGCTATACCCGGGCATTTCCTGTGGGCATGCTGTCGTTTCCATGAACTATACCCGGGCATTTCCTGTGGGCATGCTGTCGTTTCCATGAGCTATACTTGGGCATTTCCTGTGGGCATGCTGTCGTTTCCATGAACTATACACGGGCATTTTCTGAGGGCATGCTGTCGTTTTAAAAAAAAATGTTTACAGTATACGGATGCCTGTATTCACAGAGTACAAAAGGTATTAACCAACTGGCGTGTTCATGAGGTTGAGTGTTCGCAATCAGTTTGACTGGTTTTCGTCGTGTCCTATCTTATCACATTCAGTTAACGTGATGCCCAAAAAACGATTGCGATCACTCGTGCTTCCTGAACATGCCTCTGATAGAGAATTCATAAGGGTCAGTGGGCATTATTATAAATGTAAGCTTATTAGAAAAATGTTGATTATATTTTGATTTACAAATGTATTGAATTGTGTATGGTAAGCATTACTCGTAAATTATTTAAAATGACTTTTCGGTTATAGTCTCGGTCTATATATATTCTTGTCCAAAAAAGAAAAGAAAAAACCCGTCTAGACACAAAAACGAAATTTGAATGGTCGTCTTAGTTAATTCATATCTTCAGTATAAAAGGAATTTTTGTTTATTAGTATGTACTTGTGAGACCGTTACGCTTCACAATGATTAAATAATTGTTTATCTTAATCAGTTGCAAAAAGGGCAATCATGAATTGTTGGCCATTATGTGCTTCAGAAATAATAGTTGAAGCTGATTGTGAACCCCAAATTATCTATCTTTTCATTGATGCTGCCAAAACTACCGTTTTCAAATTTACCTCAGTTGTATTCAGTGCAGCCAATCTCATATTTTGTTTAGTGGGACCGAGACTTAATTTTAAATATTACGAATGCTACAGTTAAAAAAACAATTTTTGCAGTTCAATGGAAGTCACGATTGTTAAATTTGTTAAGTAGTTCTATTTCGCGTTATGAACTCTATGAGTCATTGTTTTCACCATCATCAAGATCTCTTGTTTGAAATTATTGTATTGTATTCACTGACCTAGTTGTTTCATGACTATAACGTTGACTACCATATATTTCATTGTGTCACGTCATTTACGGAGATGAAAAATTCATATTGATGCTCTATTGTCACATCGCGATATCTCACTGCTAGGACATGTTGTGTATTGGTTTTAATGCATAGTTTCTGTAACAACAACCTTGGTTAGGACATATTAATTTTTCATAAAAAATATTCTGTTTTCAACTTGTTTATGATTGAAAAGTGCTATTTGTCTTTATAATTAACTACAATAATAAATGAAAACAGTAACTACAAAAAAAAAATAATAATAAAAAATAAAGATAAAACATTTATGGCTGAATGGTAAACTCTTAGGACATAGTATGACTTCAACGCCAATACACATCATGTGACGTAATAGTTTACAGTTTTGAATAATCAATCGTCTGTTAAAATTCAGTTGAGAAAAGCAATGAAAGCAATGGATGTACATGTATTGTGCCATAACGTTTTGTGAAATGAATCGAATATCATCAAAGTGTAATTTTGTTTCATTTAGGTGTTTATGGAATAATTAATGTGGTGCTTCAAAAGTACCCATTTTCATATATGTTGACGCTTTGTCAACTGAAGGAGTGTTTTCACAACGCGACTTGTAATAACGATCTTCTGTATGTTCTGTGTCAGTTCTCCTACAATTTCGATTTCGATGGTCCCACGAACTAATATTTCAGATATAATAAAATGGAGAGAGTATGTGTAGTCAGTTTTGTTATTGCTAATGCTTGTTTTGAGGGGTTGATGAGAAATGAAATTTACAAATTGAGTATATTTTACAGTTGATTTTAATTTTAGGTGGCTCTCAATCTTTTTGTCACGGTCTCTCTCCCCTCTCTGTTTCTCTCTCTATCTCTCTCTCTCTCTCTCTCTCTCTCTCTCTCTCTCTCTCTCTCTCTCTCTCTCTCTCTCTCTCTCTCTCTCTCTCTCTCTCTCTCTCTCTCTCTCTGTGTCTTGTCTGCACATCTCTAAAAACCTCGACAGCCCGCTATTCGTTATTACAAGTCGCACCGTGCTAACTCACTTTCAACATGTTTTATTGTTATCTATAGAAGAACACCACGTGAGAAGAAGTAACCACGACCGCGATGCAATAGAATTATTTTTAAGAATGTGTTCTTAAGACATGTATATGCAAATATCATTCTTCATACGAAACCGACATAATCGCGTCAAAATATTTATTTTTAGAACATTTTGAAATCATCCCATGAATGCTTTTCAGAGGTATAATGTTTATGAAATAAAAGTAGGTCACACGGCAGGTAGTGGGTGACCAAACAGGCTAATTCCATTTGATGATATTTCCAAGATTTTGCTTTGCCAAATAATTTTTGGAAGATTTTAAAACTTTTGCTGCAACAGTTGTTTAATAAAAAATATAATTGTACATTTTAACGTGGTTTGTTTTAATATGTGTGTGTTAGTGTGAACCTATACTATGTGGATGTTGGTGTATTTCAGTCATAATGAAGTTAAGCCTGATGGTGTGCTAAGGCGTTTTAAATGCTCATATACCACTAAGGTTTCGAGCATGTCTGCCCAGCTTTCGGCCTCTGGAGGCCAAGGGCCCAACCTGGGGCAGAATTACGCTTGAAGCATTCATTTAGTGATTTATACTGCGCAGGAGGTAGTCCAGTGGTAAAGCGCTTGTTTGATGCGAGGTCGGTCTAGGATCGATCCCCGTTGGTGGGTCTATTGGGCTATTTCTCGTTCCAGCAAGTGCACCACGACTGGTATATCAAAGGCTGCGATGTGTTCTGTCCTGTCTGTGAGACGGTGCATATAACACATCTCTTGTTACCAATGGAAAACTGTAGCGGGTTTCCTCACTAAGATGTCAGAATTACCAAATGTTTGACAACCAATTGCCGATGATTAATAAATCAATGTGCTCCATCTGTTAAACAAAACAACATTTTCATTGATTTATACATATATTTGTGATTCTATTCAATGCAGGTTCAAGCACGCTCTCCTGGGAAAACACCTCAGTTATCTGGGCTGTCTGTCTAAAAGAGGTGGTTAGTTGTTTGTGAGAGAGAAATCTGTGTAATGGAAAACCACGTTCCCACTGAGTCGTTGCCCAGTGGTACAGTGCCCGCCTGATGCGCGGTCGGTCTAGGATCGATCCCCGTCAGCTAACCACTGGGGTTTTTCTCGACATAACCATATGTCCGACGCCGATATAATCGTAATTATAATGTGTTGAGTGCGTCGTTAAACAAACAAACGAAAACAAAACACTGAGTCGTTAAACTGGCTCTGTGTACGAACCCTGTACCCACCAGCCTTGAAGCACTGTATACGACATTTGTAATAGCACAAACGATGTCGTGTTTGATGGTTTGTTTCCAGATTACAGTTAGTTCATCATCGTCTAATCTAATGGGCTGGACGTAGCCCATTTGTAAAGCGCTTGCTTAATGCGCGGTCGCTTTGGGATCAATCCCTGTCGGTGGTACCAGTTTGGGTTATTTCTCGTCTCAGCCAGTGCACCACGACTGGTATATCAAAGGACGTGGTATACCGTATGCTATCCTGTCTATGGGATGGTGCATATAAAAGATATCTTGCTATTAATGGAAAAATGTAACTGGTTTTCACTCGAAGACTATTTGTCAAAATTACCTAATGTTTGACATCCAATAGCCCATGATTGATAGATCAATGTGTGGTGTCGTTAAACAAAACCCCAAACATTTCGTCATCTACTATTATGGTATGGTCTTGTCTGTCCGTCTATTAACGTGTTCTTGTCTGGACTATATCTTGCATATAGATACACACAGGACCATCAAACCTCACATGTAGGAAAAACTTGGGATAGCGTTGTGTCGCATACTATTACTAGGTCAATGTCACCTACTTTTCGCGGTCTACTGCACATAACAGTAAATCCTTGTCCGCATCAAATCTTGCATATAGATGCATACAGGACCATCAAACTACATGTAGGATCAACTTGGGATGGTGCTTGGTCAAAAACAAACTGTTCAACCATCCCACTGTACAACATTAGACTTGAATCATACCTGTAACATATTTATATATTAATATAGATATAGTTATCCATCTAACTCCTCACCGGTACTCTTGTTGTCACTGGGGCAT
>JAECMU010033918.1:0-17200 GCA_016106625.1 Dracogyra subfuscus | reverse complement strand
GAGTGGGTTTTTTTCCAGTGGGGTTTTATCCAGTGGGTTTTTTTCCGGGTGGGGTTTTGTCCGTTTACCAGATCGAATATATAATATATACATGTGTAGTAATAATAATTGATCTGAATTTTTTATCAATAGATGTTTATTTACATCAACTAAATAACCAAGATACCACATCACGATACTATTTTGTAGTTATAAATAGCATTATGACGTAGAAGCGCTGTCAGTATTGTCCAATCAAAGATAAAGTTTCAGTCATGTGATATGACGTGTTCCGGTACTGGACTATCTTGTTTTCCTCTGTAGCCATTTTGGATTACATTTTTTGGGAAGTTTGGGGGGTAAAAATCTGTTCGTTATGGCAGGAGAACCGCATTATATGAATGGTTCATCAAAGATACAGATGAATTTTCACAACAAAAATATTTTTGCCGAATTAACGAAACAAATGGGTATTCTGCCTGGTTCTAAGGGACTAAACGATATCACTCAATTTGCTGATGAATCGACACAAACGTCGTTGAGTGGTTCAGGATCTCCGCTAGAAGCTGTCAGGCGTGAAGCAGAAGTTATAGCTACCGATGTTGTTATAAGTCTTGCAGTGGAAGATAACAGGAAACCTCCAAATAAATACTGCAAGACCATGAGAAGAACTGTAAAAGAACTGCTAGAACGTCATGACATTGTGTTTAAAGGGATGGTAAACAAACTGAATGTTGAAGAAGGAAATGCTTTCCAAACATTCGTTAACATTGCAGATGAAATTTTTGATGACGGACAAATAAACTGGGGAAGAATTGTAGCAGTGTATGCCTTTGCTGTGCGTTTAGCAAAACACTGTCAAGACCGGCAAAAAAATGACTTTCCACAAAAGATTTCCTTGTATGTTGGAAAATATGTAGGCAACAAATTGGGAAGATGGATTTTGGATAATGGAGGATGGGTATGCAGTTGATCTTTTACACATAATACAATATCTTAATTAATCCACAACATACACCATTGATGTTCCAAACTGCATTTTGCTAACATCAAAAACACTAATAAGATACTTACAGAAATAATAATCTATATTCATAATTCAGGCTTCAACATTCAATACATTGTGACCAATTTAAATTGTTTTATATGATCGACCCACTGGCGACCGAACCAAAGTTGATATAAATAGATGAGCAATAGGGGTCAATTCTGTGATATAGTCTGCTAGATTAGGTATCACTACACCGATGTCATCTGCCACTGAAACTGATGGATGTTAAATTGCCCAACTTCAAACAAAAATTGCTAGTATATCGGGTTCTCGTCTCACTTTTTTGCTATATGTCCGCATCTGGCTGTATTACCAGTCCGAACAGGTGATTTATTAACCGATACTCTCCTGCTGTCACTTGCGCTATATATATACCCATGTCCCGAATGGTCGATGTACAATATTACAAAATAACATGGGCAAAATACAGCCAAAAGGCTTACCATTAAACAAACATTGTTTTAATTCTTCACGATTTCCTAGAAATGAACATGTGAACCATAACGTGTCACAATTAGGAACTATAGTGGACCGTTATGAATGAACTTTCACCCGGAAGTGATCTGTGTATTGAGACCTTAGCGCCTGTTTTGTTAATGGAGGCACTATTCAACAATTGACTAGTCCACATCAAATTAGCTATTTCATTTCAGCTCTCAGCCGATTTAAAATGCAGGGCACAATATTTCACGCGAACTGTCGTTCTGTTCGCATGTCGGTTACACAAAATTATATTTACGCAAATCGGTTACGTTATGACCTGTAAAAGTTCAGCAATTAAAACTTGCAAACTTCACGATTACAGAAAGTTTATTCATGCAGACAATGATATTCCAACACATACTTGATGCGCAGTAAACAACGCTATATTGCAACAGTTGTAACTTGCGACCAGTCTACACCTTTAAACAAGTTTAAAGAAATGTGCTCAGGCAGCTTGAGAAGGCTAAAGTATCTGCTTCTATCTTATCTCTAAACGAATATATGTAGACATGCTATTGGATTGGCTATAATTATACATATGTCAGAAACATTGAACGTAAACAGGAATCCAAAAGAGTAAAAAAAAATTGAAAAATACTAACACCTCATAATGAGCTTTAAAAAAACAAACATTTGGAACGTTACTGTAGTATATAAGTACCATCGATAAAGTGAAAGTAGCATAGCTACTGCAAAACGCAAAAAGGAATCCCTCCAAATGATTATGTATCTGTCCCTTCAGAGCCCAAGAGATTTTGTGATCTACATGTCTTCAGCAATAAGATATACTGCGGAGTGTGAATAAATCATCATTTGATGTGTACCGTAATAAAATGAGTTGTGTACCTTGATTGAAAGTACCAGTGTTATCAGTTTTGATGTACATGCTATATACTAGTACACACATTATTACTAGAGGACAAAGTATTCTTCAACTTTTTAAAGCATTTATCAAAAGGACACAGCAAATTCAGGTTATTTTTTAAAAGGACTCTGAAGCACATATTACATATATGTGCATACTGGAAAATGGAAAAGATTGAAACCGATTTTTCTTTTCATAATGTATTCACTTCTCCCTTGGGTCAAGTTATTTTTAGAGCACAGAAAGTCCAAAACCAGTATTAATTCGAGTTTTACCAAATAAACGTTATGTCATTGAAAGTTTGATTAAATACTGAATGTGACATTCTACCATTGAATTATTCAAGCCAAACTTTGCCAATTGAAAGCGTGAAAAAACCCCACCATGATAACAGCAAAAACGATTAGATTATTTGGTTCGCAGTACAGGTGATCCATAGTGCGAAATTGGTTCACATGTGAGCTAGAATGACTAGCAAACTGCGATGCGAACCCCAACAAATTATTCCCTGGAATAGTTCAAAGCTGTCTGTAATTGTTCTATAAAATATCTTCTTAAAATTAATTTGCTTTAACTTAATGTTTGAGCTAAAAACTATGTATTTAAAATATAATTTTAACATAATTTTGAGGTAACCGATCAGGTAACCCACAGGTTACGCAATTATAATTTACGTAACTAAACAATTGGTGGTCTAGGTAAAAACCATGTGAACCGACTTCCGGTTACCTCATATTTCGAAATATTGTCCCCTGAAATGGGGTTGTCATTCTGAATGGTTGGCAGATTGAAAGTGATGTTGATATATCAAACTATAATTTAGGTTTCCAATGCTGTTGAAGTATGCTTGAAATTAGTTCATCAAGATAAACTTTGCAGGTAGGCGGCAAAGTTTATCCTGTCTACGCAATCCACCATTCGCAATTGCTGGACAACGGTTCCACACCCTAATCGTATAATGTGAACTATTTCGAGCTCA
Source organism: Dracogyra subfuscus (assembly GCA_016106625.1). Taxonomy (NCBI): domain Eukaryota; kingdom Metazoa; phylum Mollusca; class Gastropoda; order Neomphalida; family Peltospiridae; genus Dracogyra; species Dracogyra subfuscus. The sequence continues at coordinate 13,843 of JAECMU010033918.1, read as the reverse complement.
CTGAGACCAAGAAATACTTACTTTGAAATGATCTTCACTTTGAATTAAAGAAAAAAGTCTTGACTTTACAGAGCGGATTCTAGCAGTCACTTTTTAGCATACAATTGCACTGCCAGACAATTTCCGCTGACACGCATGGTGACGTTCTAAACACCGTTCTAAAATTTCTTGGTCTTAATGAGCTCGGAATAGATCACATTATACGATTACAGTGTGGAAATGTGATGGTAATCGTTATTTTGACCGTAATTTCCATGTCCAGTAATTGCGAATGGTGGATTACGTAGACCAGATAAACTTCACTGCCTGACCACAAAGTTTATCTTGTCTTGATGAAGGAGCTTAAAATTGGCATTTGGATCCACGTTCAAAATGCTTGTATTTTCAAGTTGTAAATTTGATATCATGCTATCGGAGTGAAATTGGTGATTGTGCCGGGCTAGCACTCGCCAAATTCGCCAATTGAGAATTTTAAAAGTAGTTGGCAAATTTTATTTTCATTTGGAGAAATAATTTTATGTAATAACTAATTTTAAGTTTTTTAGAAAATAACTTGATTTCTGCCATTTTTAAAGTTTTAATTGGACAGTTTGGCAAAATATTTTACTCACCCAGAGCTAGCCCTCTTGTGGTTTGAAAATCATTGGTGGTAGAAAGAAATTCTGTGTTTTGGTTATTATAACTGTTCTCGGTGGCAGTGTTGGACTACATGCTGGTAGGTTCTGGGTTCAGATTCCAGTTGAGGCATGGGATTTTTAATCTAGATAGAGACTCCAAACCCTGAGTGAGTAGTCTGCAAGGCTCGGTGGGTAGGTGTAAACCACTTGCACTGACCAGTGATCCATAACTGGTTCAACAAAGGCCATGGTTTGTGCTATCCTGCCTTTGGGAAGCACAAATGAAAGATCCTTGCTGCCTATTGTAAAAGAGTAGCCGATGTGGCAACAGTGGGTTTCCTCGAAACAAGATCAGATAAAAAATCAATGTGCTCTTGTGGCATCATTAAATAAAACAAATTTTACTTTATGTTCAAATGCCATCTAGCTGTCAAATGGCAGAGTATTCTGCCTACGAGATGACGGTGAATTCTAATCAAGTTCGAAACCTGAAATAACTTTATAATAACAAAGGTCCTAATAAACGCATTGAATTTGAATAATATGCAGCGTTCTCGTTCTTCCAAAAATATTGAGTCCCATTAGGAATGTTGGAGATTCCATGAATTGATATATATATATCCAATAATATAATGTAACAATACAATGTTTTATTATTAAAATGTATGATAAAATATATAAAACAAATACCAGGGCCCTGTTCCATGAAGCGATCTTAGCACTAAGACTACCTTAGTTATGCACATACGGTGATCTTAAGGCTACGATCGCTTTGTGGAATAGGACCCAGGTAACTAATATATATTCACTAATAAATGTGAAAAATTCAAAAACAGTATTGCGAAATAATTTTTTCATCTCAAGTTTTAGAACCCAAACATTTTCAGCCAGTTTTGTTCAGTTTGTCTGCATCATGGTGTGAATAAGCGTTGTTTGCATGTACATGTGACCAGTCTGTTGTTTGCTGATTTACTTTTAAGTAAATTTAGATGTTTAAAAAAAACCCATTGTATTGAAGATGAATAAAAATTATAAAAATATACTGCGTCCACAGGGACGCATGTTTATGCATTATGGTGTGTTCCATCCTTGATTGCGGTGTCAGGGACCCGGAATCCCTTGGTACTTGGTTATTTCAAAGCCCATATAAGTTTCCTTTTTATTTTCATTTCTTAATTGGCATTTTAAATATTAATTTTAAAATGTACATTACTGAACTGCTTCAACACAGAACTACATTTTGTATAGGACAAAATGACCACTGCTATTACGTTTTTGACTGTCAAAGCTTGACAAATGACAAGTTTGTATCAGACAAGGTCTGTGACCGTCCACTTATTTCTAGGCTTGCATTGGTGGATTTTGGTGAAATTTCAGTTAATATTAAAAATTGTTGTAAAATAATTAGAATTCGAGGTAAATTTATGGCCTGGTGCAAATAAGACTCAGTTTTCTTCTCTGCAGTATATTTCAGCTTCTGAAAATGACTATTAATGTGATACTGATGGTTCTTTGTTGTCAATTAATTTGTATGTGCCCAGTTGATATAGGTTTCAAATTTCGGACAAATCACACGAACATATGTAAAGATACCTAGCAACAAAGTTGACAAAACATGTGAAAAACAACAACTTCTTGCGTGACAGGCATATTTTATAAAAACTACAATTATGTGCTAATTAAAATAACACACTTCCTTAAGTGAATATAATATATGCTTGCATAGAGTAATTATTGCAAAAATCATGATGCACCCAAGTTTTTACGTAATTATTGAAATCCTCATTTATAATGCATTGTTTAATAATCGGTCTCCATTTTGCATGTTTGATTAAATGTGGATAGATGAACAGTGAGTGAGCAACCTTACTTGATTTTGTACTCGTGTTGTTCAGTCAAATGCAACCACCACTAATGTACCATAGTGAATCAGTTACGTACAATACAGTATTCGGGACTTCTTAAGTCGGCCGATTACATACATGATTAGAAAATCCATATCAGTTAAAATAATACACCATTTGAAATAGCTGGATTGTTTTTGCGGTGAGTTCCGAACGGTATCAAAAATTAATATAGAATTCACAGTGATCAATTGGACACCTTCTTAAATAACTACTGCACAATGATGTCAACAAATTTCAATGGTTTTCGCTATTCGGACTCTGAACGCACATGGCAGATAATTTAATACTTTTTGGAGTCGGTCGCCAGATGGCGACTATAATAAATTAAATCGATCGCCAGACCAACATTTTGGTCACATTGGCGACTATTTTGGTCGCAGCGTAGAACACTGAGGCGCAATAGACAAGTAGTAATCCAGTCCCAAATTCAGCCAGCAAATGTTTCGCTAACATTCGCGAAGTATTTGGTTCCCAACATGGCCATTTGGTTTACCGGGAAGCGTTTATCTAGCAAGCGTTTTCCCGTCTGTCTGCCCGATTGTAGCCCCGGTAAATACAACACTGCACGTTTGACAATAGTACAGCACGCCGGCCAGTCGTCAGTTTTACAGTGTGTGGCAATAGTTATTTTTTTATTTTTTTTAACTTCGAGAAAAACCATAATTCCGTTTCACATTGGGAATTCCGTGAATTCTGTCCGTTTTCTGCGATTGCGGAAAATCACTGGGTCTACATTTGAGTGGCAATGTATGGATAATCGTAGATTAAATGGACACAATTTATTTTTGTCATCAATATATATACTAGTAGTAACCTGGTATTTTTTTATTTTATCATGCAACCCTTTTAAAGCATACTTTGACTGTTTTTCATAAAAAAATAAACACGATTCCCCCACTAACAGCTGCTGGCGTAAATACGTCACGGATATACGTGACAGACATCATCCTGGAAGCTACAATGACATCATTAAATTAAAGCTACGATGACGTCATATATATATATATACATATACTATTCCCCTGTTGAAATTGCTGAAACTCTGATTATTTTTTAATGTTGAATTTTTTGTCAAATATCACACTTTATTTGCACCAGGCCTTATATTGCCAGGCGAAAGGTAAATTCTTGGGTATGGTGAATGGAATTGAATATTTACAGTTTGTGTGCTAAATGCAACTGGGTATGGGGGACCTACCCCAGAATGATTACATTGGGTTATGGTTATCAAACAGTTATAACTGTGTCAAAAGGTGAACTTAAAAATTTTAATCTGCAAGCAATTTGGGTATGGCTCCATGCCCACTTTACCTTCTGACGGAAATTTATTTAAATAGTTTCGTCGTACAGTAGTGAAATCTTTTCAGATTGCATTCATTATGCAGTGAAAACTTGTACAAATTTGTATTACAACATTTACAAGTAATCAAAATTATTTCTAATGGTAATAATAAAAATTAATCGGCCTGTTCTTAAGGTTTGACGTGAGTAATTGCTCTAGCTCGTGTGCTTCCACAAAAGGATTTCTCTGTGGTCAAAAAACTGCTCCTTTATTTTACTCAGAATTTCTGTAAATTTGAAAAGTGTTCAGAGCAATTACTCTCCTTTTATATTTCAGGAGTACTTAGTTTATTTCTTTCTCAACATTAATTTTCTAACCATAAGCAACATTTTTTTAAATATATTTTATTTATTTGTTTGTTTTAATTTATGTTTTATTTTACTAAATGTATGTATGTTTATACCTTTTTCTCTTCTGTTTTTTTTTTAAGGATGGATTTGCAGAATATTTTCCTGACCAAGGTGAATTTGAAGACAAGATTTGGAAAGGTCTGCTCTTTACAGCTATGGGACTTGGTGCATTAGCCACCGTGGTTGCAGCAAGATAGTGATACGATGAACTATTGTTACTTGTTGTAGAAAATAATAATATAATTCTGATATTAAACATTCTCTTGTTTGGGAATACTGAACACTGCTTCAGAACATTTTATAAAAAGATACAAATCATTACTTAGAAGAGCATTAAGTAGTGCTTTTGTTTTAGTAAAGTCTTAAATTTCCTCTCTTTTTTTTCTCTTTTCTTTTTTTAATACAGTAAAATGTAAATTGAAAGTACAAAATTTGAAGTTTAATCAATATTAATTAAAATAGTTAGATCAGATTTTCTACTTTGGCTTTTTTGTCATTGTATTTATTACCTGTATTAATTACTGTAAAAATATTTGTTCAAATCTAGTTGAGTTATTTTATTATTATGATGGAACTGGGATGGTGCATATAAAAGATCCCTGATACTAATGGAAATATATCGACGACGATTAATAAAACAATGTTCTAGTGGTGGTGTTAAACAGAACAGACTATTAAGATGGAACCTATATACCATAGCAGATGTGTATTGAATTTAAATTTGTTTCTCAATATATCAAATGACAATAGTCACAAAGATCTGAATCGTACCGTACATTTTAGCTGCACATTCTCGTTTTGATGGCTAACAAGCCGTTATTCATTGTTGGTGGTTGTCATATGAACCTTTGATAAATTTCATTTTTAGTTTATCTGTTAGGTGTCGTTAGGTTAACAGTCCATGTGTTTTTGAATGTTCTGTGAAAATATGTACTGTAGGTGAAAATGGTTGATGTTTTCTTTTCGAATTTGTATTACAGTTTAACAAATATTTCTTTTTGGAAGTTGTATTAAGAACCCACTTTTTGTGAAACATTTGTGGTTTTATTTTAGATTCAGAAATTATTTGATAGGTTTTATGGAAATAGTCGTGGCATAAATATAATTAAATTTACATGCCATTAGGAAATATTTACATGTCAAGTTTGATGTTGTGTAATTAGTAGTATTATATTTTTTGATAATTGTTTTAAATTTTGTTCCTTCTAAATGTAAAGTGAGCATTTCAATAAATGTTAAATTTAATTTCTCTAATTATTTACTACATGGATATTTTTCTTGTGTACATCTGACTGAAAGCCAGATCTGTTTTTTGAAAGTTGTCTACTGTTGTTAATGTGTCTGTGTGTGTAAGGCGTTATGGTATTTGTGAGTGTTTATGTGTGGCCATTCCTCAGCATTTACATCGCCTTGTTTAGTATTCATATCTGTATCAGTACATGTAGATTTACTTTCTAATTTTATTAATCGTAAAATTATATTTTCTGGAATTGTGCTGTTATAAAAACAAATACTTGTTCTGGTGTGTGAAACTAATTGCTTGGTATCTATTGGTGTCTCAAATAAAACTTTAGAAAATTGTTTTAGCATTTGTGTTTTACATGTTTACAAGTATTTCTTCACTGAAGTTGTATTGGCGAAAACAAAAATAGCTCATGTTTATCAATTTTACTTCAGCTGTTAGTTCAGCATTCACAATTTATTGTTAATAACTATAACGAATCAGATTATGTTGAATGATGACCATACATTTTGCCATTGACTTTTTACACTCTTTATTTTGATGTGCAAAATTAAGGAGAACGGGACTTCGTTTATATACAAGTAATTTACATATAACCCATTTTAGTAATCTAAAATAAATTGCAATTCAAATTGGCAGTGCTGTTCATTTATATATGTTATGTACTTAACATGAAGTAATCTGAAGCAAACTGCAATGCAAATTATCTGCTGCTTAGAACTCGTCAGTGCCATCCATTGTATGTAACATTTAAAGTACTGAAAGTGGATTTGTTTGAATACAGGGCGAGTGCCACTAATAAAGAGCTCATTGAATTTAGCTTTCAACTTGCCACTGGTAAACTCTATTGTTCCGTAGTAAATTAAAATATTTTTAGCCATAGATTTTTTGTCTTTAAAAATAACACAAATGTTAAATGTTTTTGATGTTAGTCTGGTACAAATTAGGTATACACATAGTTTTTCAGTGGACATGGCAGATATATTTTTAAATGCCATTATATGTTGTATGTTCTGATAGTATCTGATTGTTATGTGTTAATTTTCATTATATGTTTCTTACATATGTTCATATGAATAGAATATGTATACATGATTGATATGTGTGGATAAAAATCTTTATGATTAAAGAGGCATGATTGTTTTTTTAAATGAAAAACTACTTCTCTAATAAATAAATTAGTGAGTGTAAAACTTGGCCATTATCTCAGTTTATAACTTCAATATATATGTGTTTTAAACTCCTTTTTTTGTGTGATTTTGCAGTTACTCCACATTTGTGTGTAACATATCATAGCCACTTTGTATAATTTAAAATAATTTTATTTGTCAAAATAATCTCTGAAACTTTGAAAGTTAAAGGATTGTAAAGTTACATGAATAATGGATTTCATTGAAAAAATCAATGGTATATGTACCTATTTGGGTTTAAAATAAAAAATAAAAACCGAATTATTTCATTTGTTATGTTAATTTTGAAAATTATTTTGTGCATCCAACATACTTCTTGAGACTAGATTTTTATTATTATTATTATTAAAAAAAAATTCTCTGATGTATGAGTAAAAAATATTGATTTAAAGAGAAATGGTTATAACTACTATGAACTGTTGTCTGTTTTAAATATAAATGTACTAGATTGTTGTACTCTAATATCTTGGAAACATGCATTGTATTAATTTTCAGTGGTGTTTGTATCTACTAATTTCATCAGTTTGTTGAAATGGGATAATAAGTGCCCAGAGTTGAAGTTGCTTAATTTCCATTGGGTATTAGGTGTTTCAGGATTCTCGTTATGTTTCAAAGTAGAATGCTGCTTGTTCGATGTAGGCATCTTTATAAACAGTGTATTTAGTCTCTCGTCATATTTTGCTGTAAAATGTACCAGAGGTGGCATAGATGGTTCAATAACCCATATAGTTTGCTGCTTAACTTGCTTATTTGGACAAGTGTGGTGTTTAAAAAGTCTGTACATAAGGGTTACGGCTAGCTATTACCAACTGCATTGGTTATGAATGAATAGAAACAGTACATGAATGAAAATGTTCTCTGTTGTAGTTGTTATACATAATCATAGTGATGCCATATTTGCAGTGTTTTGTTAAGTGGTGCAGTGTTCTATACTACACATTTATACAGAATGTGCATTAGGTTTTCAAAACTAAAGTGGTACCGGTAGTTGGATTCTGTAGAATCTCAAGGTAGGATTTTTAATTTTGAAATTTACAATTTTCTAGGCCTGTATACTTTTATTTATTGCTTTGTCTTCGATATTAAATTTGTGTAAAGGATGCAGAATCATTTGTTGCATAGACTTCAAATGTAGAATGCTTTTGGGTGCATTTTACATCCTAATATTTTGGTGGACAGTATATGCTACCCTGATGTAATACAAATTTTAAGTTCATGACTTATTTTTGCTACCTCAGCAGATCAATTTGACATTTTTATATAGAGTTGATTAGAGATACATAAATGCAAGCAATAATGCTCTTAACTGGCTGGAAGGATTTTAAATAAGATGATAGATGTACATTTTATCGGACAAGTCCAGATCTATCATGATATGCACACACACACACACACACACACACACACACACACACACACACACACACACACACACACACACACACACACACACACACACACACACACACACACACACACACACACACACACAGACATTTGGCAATTTAGAAATTATACTGTAAATTAAAAATTAGGTATTTTGTGCTTATTAGCTAAAAATTAATGGTGATATGTTGAAATTGTAGGTTGTTTGCAATTTAGGTAATTAGAAATGGCAGTTGTGGATAAAAATGTTGTGTACAACCGCCTACTTTCCAGTCGATGGTGTGAGATTTAAAACCTTGAACTAAACTCGGGCAGATTTTGAGTTAAGGTCAAAAACTGAATCTTGACATGAAATGTAAAGTTCAGTTGATGAAACCAAATTTGAGCTATAATTGCTCATCTGTCATCGAGTCAATGTGCATAGATATGTGCAATTTATTACAAATGTTTTAATTGTTGACTGTCATGTTTGTATGTGTTGTGTATTTAATCTCAAAGAGATGACTGTAAATCTGTAATGTTACTGAGTGATGCAAAATCCATATTCAGCTTTCAGTCTTCAGTTTACTCGTTCAGTTTGTCACATATTTAGGAAAGAAACAATAAAATGGCATTGACTTAGCCGAATTGTTAAAACCAATCCACAAAATGCATACAGTTTATTTTCTTACTATATTTAGAAGTGTTTGGCACCAGTTAAGTGTATTTTGATGTAATGTCTCCGGTTTGATGTATCAAATGATTACTTAAGGTAGTAGTACGTGTACTTCAGTGACATTTTAACACAGATGTAGTATTATTATTAATGAGTGTTTAAATGTTGGTTGTGCTTAGTTATGATAAGGTACAAACAATTTAATGAATACTGTGGTCATTTCTGAATCCGGTAGTTAAATCATTGGTCAGTTACATGTCTTTTTCTTTGTAATATCAGCAACACCTCAATTGCAACCATTTCCATCCTTACTTTTAAAGGTGTGTACACCAGCTTATTGATACTAGAATGTGTAATTGCAAAGGCGAGTCTTTTAAGTTCATGCACTGTTCACACTTGTAATTTATATTGATCTGAAATAGATTCAATGCTTTAAACAAAACAGCTGTTTACAGATACTTTAAAATAATACAGCTGTTTACAGAGACCTTAAAACAATACAGCTGTTAACAGGGACCTTTAAACAAGTTTAACATAATTTCAATGAAAACATTTAGATCTTGCATTTTGAACTCGTACAATGACTAATGTCCTGACTGGACTAACATTAAACGTGGACCAATGGTTGGGTTTTCTTAGACTCGTACAAGGATTGGTGTGGACAACAGAGCTGCTTCGGTTGCTGCTGGTCGGTTTTGATAAATTGGCATATAATATAAACTAGCTATATCTTAAAGTGAAGAGAAATGGTTGAAATTTGATGTTGTTGTCTGGTCTTAATTTCCAGCACTGTGCTTGTTTTTTGTGCAATAAATGTTCTGAGATTTTATAAATATTTTGTGTTCCTTTATTTTCACTGATTTTGACAGTAACGTTTTGCAATTTTCCATGCTACTCTTTAAAAGGAGTGGGGGTTGGTGATAGCCGAGTTTTGTCGGATATCAAATATAATTTGAGCACATTTGATGGCCACCATTTAACCACGTACTGGGTTTTTTATAAACACTTGTTTTCTTTCGTATATTATGTTCTCCTGGGTGTCCACGACAGTGCTTGGTTAATGAGATGTCAGTGAAATTGTCTTGCAATTCCACATCGAACTATTTAAAAACTCTGAAGGGGAACCGGTACGGGGATATGAACCCAGTACCAACCAGCCTTACGGTCGATGTCTTGTAACGGATGTGCATCGAAGATGGAACAGCATTTATTTTGGTCTGACGCCGTATAACCGTAAATACAATGTGTTGAGTGCGTCGTAATGTAAAGCATTTCTTTCTTTCATTTATTTTGAAACTATTTTTTTTTAAAGTATACAATGATCTGCAGTATGTGAAATTTTTGAAGAACCAGTGGACCCTCTACCCAATATATAGCCACCATTTATTCATCCATCTCGCCCACCGACAAAAACAACAAATAAACTTGAGGGAAACAGTGCTTAATAATTCTCTCTCTCTCTCTCTCTCTCTCTCTCTCTCTCTCTCTCTCTCTCTCTCTCTCTCTCTCGGTCGATCTAGAATCGATCCGTCAGAGGGCCCATTTGGGTTAATCTTCCAGCCAATTCACGACGACCGTATCAAAGGCCGTGGTATATGCTGTCCTGTCTAAGATGGTGCATATAAAATATCCTTTGCTACTAATGAAAAATGTAGCGGGTTTCGTCTATAAAATTACATGTCCGAATTACCAAATATTTCACACGCAGTAGAAGGCGATTAATAAATCAATGTGCTCTGGTGATGTCGCTCAACTTTTGTGATTAATATCGGTCGGTATAGCGGTCACCAGAGGTTATTGCGTTGTAGGATCGAAACACCTCCGTGGACCTATTATCAACCAGTGTTCCACCACTGGTGTATCAAGTGCAGTCGTATGTACTGTCATGTCTCTGAGGATTGTGTATAAAAGATTCCTTGCTGCTAATAGAAAAACGTAGCAAATTCCCATAAACGGCAAAGATATCACTTAAAGAAGCAGTGTTTGCCCTGATATATACTCAGTTTCCAAGGGGTGGTTGGAACGAGAAAATACCATAATGGGTCCATGAGCTGGTTCGATCCAACGAAACGGTGGTGGTGATCGGTCTACCGCACCCTCAGACATTTATGCTTTCATTTATCATGATCGATAAATTTCAATACTCATTAACGTCTTTTTTGTTTAACGACACCACTAGAGCACAATAATGTATTAACCATTGGCTATTAGACGTCAAACATTTAGTAATGTTTCACACGTAGTCTACCATCCCATGCGACCTTGATATTTACAGAGTTTTTTTTGTGTGTATTGATTGACGTGTTTACACGTATTATAATTTTAAAATAGCTTCTCCTTTTTTTAATTTTTTTTTATTTATCACTATTTCTTTCTTCTTCTTTTTTTGTAATTCGTAAAAACAAAAATATATTAAATAACAAAACAAAAAACCCCAAAACACCCCACACGTGCACAAAAACACGAAAACAACAAAAATAAAAACCTCGTGATATATCAGACGACCTGTCGGGAACAGTGTAGCAGATCAATAAGTGCAGAGAAAAGATTACACGGTAAACATGTTGTCATAGGTGCCTATTGTACTCAAACGAGTACACATTTAAATGTTTGTCTCTGTGCAAATATAAGTTTTATTATTCACGTAAATTGTACTAATTCTGAGGATATTAGACACGTATGAAAATTCTCAGTACTTATTCATTAGAAATATTTGATTTTTGCAAAGTGTTTGTGCTTATAAAGTATGCACTCATTTGAGTACACTAGGCTTTAAAGGGTTAAAAGGAGTAGAGGTTGGTGATAGCCGAGTTTTGTTGGATATCAAATATAATTTGAGTACATTTGATGGCCACCACTTAACCACGTACTGGGGTTTTGATAAACACTTTGTTTTCTTTCGTATATTATGCTCTCCTGGGTGTACACTTCAGCGGGCAGCATGGCCCAGTGGTAGAGTGCCCGCCTGATGCGCGGTCGGTCTAGGATCGATCCCCGTCAGCTGACCACTGGGGTTTTTTCTCGACATAACCATATGTCCGACGCCGATATAAACGTACTTAAAATGTGTTGAGTGCGTCGTTAAAAAAAAAAAAAAAAAAAAAAAAAAAAACTTCAACGATTTGTGATGCGTGTCCACGACAGTGATTGGTTAATGAGATGTCGGTGAAATTGTCTTGCAATTCCACATCGAACCATTTAAAAACTCTGAAAGGGAACCGGTACTGAGATGTGAACCCAGTGCCAACCAGTCTTACGGTCGATGTCTTGTAGCGGATGTGCATGGAAGATGAACAGCATTTATTTTGGTCTGACGTCGTATAAACGTAAATAAAATGCGTTGAGTGCGTCGTAAAGTAAAGCCTTTCTTTCATTTATTTTGAAACTTATTATGGAACAACCAGTGGACCCTCTACCCAATATATCACCACCATTTATTCATCCATCTCGCCGACCGACAACAACAACAAATAAACTTGGGGAAACAATGCTTTAATAAATCAATGTGCTCTAGTGATGTCGCTCAACAAAATAAACTAACTTTTGTGATTAATATCGGTCGGTATAGCGGTCACCTGAGGTTATTGCGTTGTAGGTTCGAACCACCTCCGTGGACCTATTATCAACCAGTGTTCCACCACTGGTGTATCAAGTGCAGTCATATGTACTGTCATGTCTCTGAGGATTGTGTATAAAAGATTCCTTGCTGCTAATAGAAAAACGTAGCAAATTCCCATAAAAGGCAAACATATCACTTAAAGAAGCAGTGTTTGCCCTGATATATACTCCGTTTCCAAGGGGTGGTTGGAACGGGAAAATACCATAATGGGTCCATGAGCTGGTTCGATCCAACGAAGCGGTGGTGGTGGTGATCGGTCTACCGCACCCTCAGACAATTATGCTTTCATTTATCATGATCGATAAATTTCAATACTAATTAACGTCTGTTTTCTTTAACGACACCACTAGAGCACAATAATGTATTAACCATTGGTTATTAGATGTCAAACATTTAGTAATGTTTCACACGTAGTCTACCACCCCATGCGACCTTGATATGTACAGTTTTGGGGTGTTTTTTTTGTTGGTGTGTATTGATTGACGTGTTTACACGTATTTTAATTTTAAAATAGCTTCTCCTTTTTTTTTCTTCTTTTTTTTATCACTATTTCTTTCTTTTTTCTTTTTTGTAGTTCGTAAAAACAAAAATATATTAAATAATTTTTTTTTTAAAAACCCCCAAAAACCCACACGTGCACAAAAAACACGAAAACAACAAAAATAAAAACCTCGTGATGTATCGGACGACCTTGCGTTTTGATTAATATACGTCGGGAACAATGTAGCAGATCAGTAAGTGCAGAGAAAAGACTACAAGATAAACATGTTGCTGTAGGTGCCTATTGTACTCAAACGAGTACACATTTAAATGTTTGGCTCTGTGCAAATATAAGTTTTATTATTCAAGTAAATTGTACTAATTCTGAGGATATTAGACATGTATGGAAATTCTCAGTACTTATTTATTAGAAATATTTCATTTTTGTAAAGTGTTTGTGTTTATAAAGTATGCACTCATTTGAGTACACTAGGCTTTATTGGGTTAAAAAGAGTAGGGGTTGGTGATAGCCGAGTTTTGTCAAACGTCAAAACGTTTAGTAATGTTTCACACGTAGTCTACCACCCCATGCGACCTTGATATGTACAGTTTTGGGTTTTTTTGTGTGTGTATTGATTGTCGTGTTTACACGTAAGCCTATTTTAAAATAGCTTATCCTTTTTCTTTTTTTTTTAATTTATCACTATTTCTTTCTTTTTCTTTTTTTAATTCGTAAAAACTAAAACATATTAAATAACAAAAAAACACACAAAACAAACCCACACGTGCACAAATGCACAAAAACACGAAAGCAACAAAAATAAAAACATCGTGTTGAGACGACCTTGCGTTTTGACTAATATATGTCGGGGCCACTGACATGGTGCTACACACAGTTCTTGTATAACATGGGGTCGCCCTGACCTTTCCCAGACAGTAATATGCAATCCATGACGTGGTGTGATACATTATATAGGTTAATCTGACGGATGATATTTTTGTTTTCTAGTCACAGACTGGGATGGTGTACTTATTTTAATATTTAGGAGGTTAA
>JAECMU010033909.1:0-12695 GCA_016106625.1 Dracogyra subfuscus | reverse complement strand
CGATCCTAGACCGACCGCGCATCAGGCGGGCACTGTACCACTCATTCATTCATTCATTCATTCATTCATTACCTAGTTACTGTGGCCTTGTACTGCTCTAATGTAAAGTGGCGTTATGTACACTTCCCAACAGGGAGTTGGAGTTGCAGTTAACTAGCGAACTATATAGCTACGGGCCCGGGATATGCGAATTATCTGTCTGTAGCACTTAATCTAAGTCAGTGGCTGAATAAAGGACACAATGCCCATTGTGGAACTGAAATATATTTTGTGACTGTGTATGCAAATCATACTTACGCCATTAAGGGCTATTTCCTCTGGGTGTTTTGTTTTCACGCGGAAGCCGCAACAACGTAATGGTGTTCTACGTCTGGCTATGACGTTAATGTATGCAAATTCCAGCAACGAGGCAAACACAAAGAACAGACACGTTGCCATCCATACGTCGATGGCTTTGACGTAAGAGACACGTGGAAGGGAGGCACGCGCTCCGGAACTTTGCGTTGTCATGGTAAGGACCGTCAAAACGCCCAGCGTTATTCTGGCGGGGATGGCCTCGATATCCAACCAGAACGAAACCCAGGACAGGACTACGATGAGGACGCTGGGTACGTATATTTGAATGATGTAAAATCCAACGTCACGTTTTAGAACAAAATCTGCCCGAACGCATGAAAAACTCCCAGCTGAAAGGCAAAAAAGATAGCGAATAATAATTGTTTTTAGTTGTTTGTTTTTTTAAACTGTAAAATCAATTCAATCAGGGATCAAACGTATTCAAGAAAAGAAGAAGTATTTGATAGTGATTTGCCAAAATGACCGTTTTGACTCTACCTTGTGCCGACATATAGTTTTGAAAAGGAAAACATGGCAGTGTCTTTCAGATTCAAAACCGACTGTTTTGTTTGTACAAGACAAAATCGAAGGGATGCTTCTTTGGTAATTTGGTTAATGTAATGCCAAGCGTAGTTTCTTTCCAGATTATACATTAGTGGAAATCATCATTTTAAATCAGCTTTTGTATCATATCAGTTTAAACATAATATGTTGAGGATATGTGATGATTTCAGTACCTCGGGCACCCACAATCCCATATACATACATAGACACATGGATACATACATACATACATACATACATACATACATACATCATACATACATACATACCATACACAGCAGGCTCGTAGGCTTGTAGAATGCAGGAAATTAAATTTCATGACTAGTTTTCAAACTAGATAGGGGGAACATACTCCCAAACCCCCTAGAAACTGCTTTGTGCCCTCGATCTCAGTCAGCCATCACCTCTAACCTCACCCTACCCTTACCCCCACACCCACACCCACACCCACACCCACACCCACCCTAACCCCAATGTCTACTTGCTTCCGCCGTGCCTGCATAAGACATGGTTTTGACGGATAATTTCAAGAACACTTTGAATACATTGTTTAAAGTCGTAGATGGATACGTAACACTTGCTAACTTTCTTTGTACGTCTTGGTGCAGTTTCCCAGGAAGTGGTCCTGCAGGAAATACTGTGGCAGCTCGAGGTTTTCGTTGAAGTCCACCGGTTTGTGGTCCACCCACGAGTACACTATGTTCTCCATCGTGTACCCATCTGAAGTGTATAAATAGTGAATCACAGTAACACAAGAGGTAGTCAGTCGCATAGGAAGAACAGCAAGAACATTCTTAATACAGATTAATGTATGCTTAGGGTGTATTTGTTTGAGGTTGGGTTTTTTATTTATTTATTTTTTTGTGTGTGTTTTGTGCGTATGTTGTTGTTGGTTTTTATTTGGGTTTTTTTGTGGTTTATTGTTTTGTTTTTTGTGGGGTTTTGAAAGGGTGTTGTTGGTGTGTCTTTTTTGTTATGGGGTTTTGAGGTCTTTGTTGAGTGTTATTTTTTTGTATTTTCGTTTTAGTTATTGTTGCTGGTGCGTGGTGTGTTCTTGTTGTTGTTTTGGGGCATTGGGATGTGGATGCAACTTAAAAAGGACACATTTATTATATATGAATGTGGAATCATGTCACATCTTCAAAAAGCCCATGTCCATCGTAAACAATCTACCAACAACCGTTCCGAACTCTGATTGGGTGTAGTCTACCAAATTAAATCCCATACACGACAATAGTAACATATGTGGCTAAAACTCCTACCTGCAGCGTATCAATCAACATAAACGCCACGGGTATAAATACTACCACCCCTCACACTTAAAGTGAACAAGAGAAAATTGGGGGTCAAGCTGCTCGGTTCTGAGATAACGGGTAACGTCTATGACTACCGTAGTTTCGCACAAAATCCGAGTACCTTTTTACAGGTACCCCATACACGTTTCAAGCACAAGACTACTTGACATGTTGGTACTAGATGAAATAAAATTGCTTTTTTTTACCCAGTTGAAACTATTATTTTTTACAACCAACACACTCACATTTATAACCAATCACAGGACTTGTGGTGTTCACTTCTCTGTCAAAGGTTGGGTGCACCTCGAACTTTGACCCATCCGGAAGTTATTTGGTTTTGTACTAAGTGAACATAATGCATTATCCTCTCCCATCGTAGACATTCCACCTTCAACGGTTTCGAAGTCTTAAGATTAAGCAATTACGAGGCGAGTTAATTATAAAACTAACCACCATCAATACCACAGACTCACTGCCGGTATTTCCCGACGCCTGTGATCCAGCCTCAAACCAATTTACTGACAACTGTTTTCTTCTGTCAGTCTCTAGAGTGTTGTAATATGTTCCATCTATATTCCACAGTCTCCAATTACACAAGGTGCTGGGATGTTAAAAAGTATACCTATTTTCAACTTTTCGTTAGGAACTGATTCCGACCGTAAGACACCACAGTTTAGTCTTTGTTTTGTTTTGTTTTTGTTTAACGACGCACTCAACACATTATAATTACGGTTATATCGGCGTCAGACATATGGTTATGTCGAGAAAAAACCCAGTGGTTAGCTGACGGGGATTGATCCTAGACCGACCGCGCATCAGGCGAGCACCACAGTTTAGTCTGTAGAACTAACATCTTGAAAAGCTATGTGTGTAAACTGATTTTTTTTATTTTTTTTTTTTTTTTTTGGTTTAACGATGCACTCAACACATTATAATGACGGTTATATCGGCGTCGGAGATATGGTTATGTCGAGAAAAACCCCAGTGGTTAGCTGACGCGGATCGATCCTAGACCGACCGCGCATCAGGCGGGCACTGTACCACTGGGCTATGCTGCCCATTGTAAACTGATGAAAACACATGCATATAAAGATTTCTACTTACAGCTTGCTATTAAAATTGGACACTTCTGTACATCCAGCGGGTATTTCTGAAGCTGCATGTGGCATGTCAGGGTTATGGATAACCTGCAATGAGAAACATAATATGTTGTATGATATTTAAATACGGTACACTCTATCTGTATTGTTTTCACTATTATATCAAAGCAAAGTTTTAAAAGTTTGTTTTGTTTAACAACACCACTAGAACACATTGATTTATTAATCATTGGCTACTGAATGTCAACCATTTGGTAATTCTGACACGTAGTCATAACAGGAAATCTGTTAAATTTTTTCATTAGCAGCAAGGGATCTTTTATATGCCCTTTGCCACAGACAGAATAGTACATACCACGGCATTTGACCAGTTGTGGTGCACTGGTTGGAATGAGAATAAACCCAATCAATAGAATGGATCCACCGAGGTGGTTCGATCCTGTGACGCAGGCACTTAAGGCAAGCACTCAACCGACTGAGCTAAATGCCACCCCCTGTATCAAAGCATCACTTCCTGTGAGGTTATAGCTTACACTAAGTAGTATCAAAATAGAATAGACTAGGTTTACAGTTCTATGAAATTTGGAATACCATAAATAAATGTCACTCTTCGTGTTCAACTTTACTACTTTTATTCCAAAGTTACATAATATGATGAGGACTGGAAACTGAAAAACATATCCTTTCTTACACTCCCGTTGGTGAGAAAACCATGCGAGTTTTTGGTTACATATGGTTGTTAACCCATGTACGTGTGTTAACAATTTTAACACATACGACTGGTCACATACGATCAGGTCACCAATGTCATACAACTACTGAAAACTTACACGATGGAAATAAATTAAACTGTGATGTATAGTTAATCAAGACATGCATGTATTTGTAACGCATAAGTCAGCTACAAGTGCAACGGCTGTAAATGACTTTTAGTCGCAAAACACATGTTAACATTTGCTTAAAATATGGAAAACAATTTAGGATATGTAAAAAATTGAATAATGCCTTTGTGTCTGTTACATATCATTTATCTCACAACTCGTTGTTTAAAAACGTATCAAACTTGCTTTCGCACGTTATATACATTTTAAAACAACTCGTTGTGACATAAATGATATCTAACGACCACTCATGTATTATTCTTTATGTCAAACCTGTCTTAAACAGCCACCAAATGGAGCATCAAAAAGTGGCAGATAGAGGCTTAATCAGTTTATATATACTGCTTAATCAGTTTATATATACTGTATTAGAGTATTTGGGAGAATAAAAGCATGGCCTCTTAACACAGGTGGTCGCTACAGCAGGTTTGACTGTAGTTGTAAAATGTAATTTAATAGTGCCTATTTAATTATAAGGGTATATGCATGGAAATTCATAAGCATTGTGAACATTTCAGATTGTTAATACTGTGAAGTTTAAATAAACACCAAATCCTTGTAATTCAATATGTTGGCTGTTACTTTACATAGAGCTTTCGATAATGATGAAAGGTATTTTATTTATGGATTGAGCTGTCTCTGTCGTGAAAATGTCCACAGGGTTCTTGTCAAAATACCAGTGGTAGTAGGTGGTGACAAAAGGTGTATTCCTCATGAGCATAGTGTTGGTGTAAAGCATCAGGGAAGTGATGAAATATGTATAACACACACACACACACACACACACACACACACACACACACACAGAGAGAGAGAGAGAGAGAGAGAGAGAGAGAGGGAGACAGAGAGACAGAGAGACAGACAGACAGAGACAGACAGAGAGGGAGAGACAGAGATAGAGACAGAGACAGACAGAGAGAGAGACAGAGAGAGAGACACACACACAGAGAGACATAGACAGAGAGGGAGAGGTACTTCTTAACTAATGCCTGTCTTTTTGTCCTGTATCTATACAAACGGAGGGCGGGTCGTCGCCCAGTGGTAAAGCACTCGACTAACGTTCGGTCAGTCTAAGATCGATCCCCGTCAGTGGGCCCACTGGGTTATTTCTCGTTCCAACCAATGTGCCACAATCGGTATATCAAAAGCCGTGGTATGGCATACATTATGCTATCCTGTCTGTGGGCATGTACATATAATATATCCCGTTCTACTAATGGAAGAATGAGGCTGGTTTCCTCTCTAAGACTATTTTTCAGAATTTCCAAATGTTAGACATCCAGTAGCCGATGATTAATAAATAAATGTGCTCTAGTGGTGTCGTTAAACAAAACACACTTTAACTACAGAAACGTGTCACTTCGCTTATTCTTTCACTCACCTCATGCTGTAGTATATGGTTCCGTTTCTGTACAGATGCATCAGTCGATTTGGCACTGTGACGTCATGGAAGGATCCTCTCTTCTCGTTGCGGAAGAAAGTGTCGGGCACCCATATTTTCCTCATTAACTTCGTGTCGAGTTCCAACCAAGTGGTCTTCGAGTAGTTGGTGAAAGCCAATCGGTGATCCGTCCACCTCTGTCGCAAGTAGATGTTCATTGAATAATCCTAAAACGAAGATTATTGTTCTTCAGTGTTAGCTATTACCACTTGAGTACATAAACAATCTATCACACGTTTAATAGCACACCAAACATGCCTGTAATCAAATGGTGTCACTTAAGGGTTGGGATGGGCCATTCAGTTTTTAATGGAGGGACATCCTCAATTAAAGACATTCACAGAACAGCTGAAATTCAACTGTTTCTAGGTGGCCAATCGGTTTTTTCGTATTTAAGTTAATAACATTTAGACTACGTTTTATAAACAAATGAAACATTATACAAATTAAACCCTTAGATGTGTATGCTATTTTCTGGTGTAACAAAAGAAGAAACAAAAGTGAGATTATCAGGGAGGCAACTGCCTCCCCTCCCAACCCCCTGCCCTAACATGACATACTAAAACGACGTCATGTACGTTTATAGTTACTTGTGACACTTGGTTCATGACCACCAATCACAAGCTTCAAAAGTGATTTACAAGATAATATATATTGGGGACGAAATTAATCTACAACGGGTCATGTTTGACAAGGATGTGTAAGCAATATGAGAGCGAGCCTGGTGATGGCACGCACTCTTGAATCGCTATCAAAACAGTAATGATATCAAGTGTTCGCGAAAGGTGGGCATAACCTGCACCACCGGTGACACCCGTCACGAGTACTGTCTACAGCAGTCAACTTCATTGCGTTGTCCTAATATAATGAAAATATGTACATGAGTTTCAGCAAAAAGATGAAAACGTATGTACACGTTCAAAGTATGGAATAGCATCAGTCGTCATTTTTCGTCAGTAGTGCATCGTATTTAGATGTATCTCTGCATATCTACAATAACTCTTTTGAAATCTCTCAGCAGTTTGTCTTCCTCAATTACCTGAGGAAGATAATTCTTTTAGATGACAAATCGTGCAGTTCCTTTGCAACATAGAATGATATTAATGATTAAGTTTGACATATTGTTTATTGTGACAAAACGCAGAGCACATGTTTGTGATATGTATGTGAATGAATTGTATACCGGTACCACCTACCCATCTATTCCATAGCGTATACATGTATCTGGTTTATGTGTCCCGGTGGTTTTATAGAAATGGCGTGTCACATTAAATGGGTAATTAGCAGTATTTATTTCGATACTTTCTTTTAATGATACGACGTGTTGTCCATCTGGTTTTCTTCCTGTATTCAGATTAACAGTATCATGTTCATAAATGTTAATATGGTAACGCGAATGGCAAAACATTTAATAGGATCATAATTAGTTATGCTCCTTTGATCTATTATAATCGACAATTGATTGGTTCGGCTTTTATACACGTGTTGGTCTATCATAAAACTTCATAATCGATAGTCGATGGAAAATGTTCACTAATTGTTCCTGCAGTTTATATGATGTAAATTGATATAAATATGCTGGCATTTGTGTATCATGATGAAAACTAATTCTGAATCGGTTTTAAAGGTAAAATTTGCAATTTTACGGTCTGTCTCAATAAAGATGACATTAAGGACATGGTTTTTAATAATTAAATCATTCTTAAGTGCAGATATTTCTAACTGATTGCATAATCGAAAGTTGGTCGGTTAGTGCAAACTGATTATCATTGTGTGGGGTCGATAATCACGAATAGATCTTGATACCGTCGTAACGACAAAGCATACTAGCACAAAAAGAGAGAATATTTTTACAGTTTTCTCTTTTATTAATTACTTATTATTGGGGGTTACTTACCATTAATCAAGTTCGTGCAAGTTCAAATAACTTTAATATTGCAGAACACATTACGCACAATAACGCATTCTTTTCATTAAAAACATGTTCATTGCGACTGCACGGCGAATCGTTTTACCAGTTATATGTACAATTTCAAATAGCGTTTTAATCTATTAATACACTGTTGGCGCATTTTTTGCTGAAAGTCTTAAACATAGGTCTATAATTGCTTGATTAACAGTTATAAGTTCAAGCTATATGTTAAAATACTTTTATGATAATAATTCAATCGTGGTGACAAGATAAGTAGCAAGATTATAGCTACGGCAGTACCAATATCCCGTGTCGGTACTACACGGTGATTATAACCGATGACCGATGTTGAAACTGCAAGCTATTCCCAACGTTAGTCCTAATACATGGATAGTGAACAATCGTCGTTTCTGCTATGTTGGTTAATGTTACGTGCATTTCTCATTGTGATGGCAACATTGACTGTGTTGTTGTTTTAAATATGCAGATGGCGTGATGCACTGCAGAAAACGATATAGTACACGTGAACATCACTTTGGTTTCAAGAATAATACGAATAATGATCGTACATTTATTTTATGTGATGGCTTTTGTAAAACTACACAGTGTTTTATTGATCAATTATTTATTTATTTATGCATACGTGTATATATGTTTACATTCTAAACCGACAGTTTGTTCTTACAGTTGATTTTGGTGATATAAATGGTGATATATATCACAGGAGGTCTACTTTTTTAATCAATCGTGCATTATATGTCTTGTATAAAAATGCAAGAAACCTGTCAATTACCAATGGTGCGGACCAATGCACTTCCAATTTTTAAACTTGATATTACGTATTTGAAAATGCAGTTACATAGAATACACCCAGCTTCCCTATCTCTTTTTGTTTTTCTTTCTCTCTTTCTTCGTCTCCATCTGTCTCCCTCTCCATCTCTCTCTCTCTCTCTCTCTCTCTCTCTCTCTCTCTCTCTCTCTCTCTCTCTCTCTCTCTCTCTCTCTCTCTCTCCGTGTTGCCTTTGCAAACTCGGACAGTTTACATACATAACGACGCCATATTGTTACATTTATGCATTATTTCCATCTGTTACTTTGTGTCTACATTAGTGTGATGTTCGATTAACTCTCTCTCTCTCTCTCTCTCTCTCTCTCTCTCTCTCTCTCTCTCTCTCTCTCTCTCTCTCTCTCTCCCCGTGTTGCCTTTGCAAACTCGGACAGTTTACGTACATAACGACGCCATATTGTTACATTTATGCATTATTTCCATCTGTTACTTGGTGTATACTTAATGTGTGATGTTCGATTAACTGCATTGTAATTGCACGTATTTTCCCCAAAGCGTAATGTTCAATTAATTGTGTGTAAGGCCATAATTTGAAGGCACAATGACTTGGTGGCATTGATTTTGGAAGATAATAAAAAGTATTAGAAATAAGAGGAGCAAAAATAAAATGTAGATTTACCATGGACTGCTCGTTCACCGAATCGATACTCAACACGTAGACTTGAACAGCAACGTGCGTCGGATTATCTGAAAAGTAATTAATGGGATTAATTTTCACTCACGGGAAAACCAGACAATTACCAATCTAACAGAGCTGTGGGCCATTCTGGGAGTGGATGTTCCATAATTGGTTTAAATTTACGCACGGCACGCGTAATAGTATTAAATAACTTGGTTTAATTTGTCTTTTAAAACATTCTTGTAGACAAAGCGGTCATTCTGCCGTCTCGAGTCGAGCAAATGACGAAGTTATGTCTGACATGGGTGGGTATGCCTGAGCCTTCAGGGGATGTGTGCCTGATAAAGGTTGTACTATACCAAATAAAACACCATAGGCGATCATGTTAACGTTTGTGTTTAAAAACACTACATGCATTATATCAACTAAATTGTTGACCTATAAATATTAGTACTACAACCCCTATCTCAAAGTATTAACTGAAGAAAATGGTATCAATCATGGCTCGTTTTCAATATATAACCGGATGTTTTTACAACACCCATAATTTCGCACAAACTTTTAGGGTTTTTTTTTTATAGGTACCCGATACATGTTTCAAGTTCAAGGCTACTTGACACAGTGGTAACTGGTAAAATAAAATTGAATACATGTTTAACTCAGATGAAACAATTTTTTTACCACAACCACAGTCACATTTATATCCAATGGCAGGACTTGTGGTATTAATTACTCTATCAAATGTTAGGTGTATCTCGAATTTTGACCCAGCCAGATGTTATTTGGTTTTAGTATTATCTAAATAGTTCCCGACTCGACACAGCTTTCATTAAGTATTGATCGCGGGGCCCCCGACAGTGCAACACGACTAGTATATCAAAGGGCGTGGTATGTACTATCCTGTCTGTGGGATGGTGCATATAAAAGATCCCTTGCTGCTAATCGAAAAGAGTAGCCCATGAAGTGGCGACAGCCTGTTTCCTCTCTCAATATCAGTGTGGTCCTTAACCATATATCTGGCGCCATATAGCCGTAAATAAAATATGTTGAGTGCGTCGTTAATAAAACATTTCCTTCTTTCCATATAACCTTAACAATTTGTTCAGTGCGTCGTTAAATAAAATATGTCCTTCCTTCCTTTCAATTCTTGTGCGAACAGTCCTGAAGTGTTGTGTGCAAGTATCCCGCTGTTTAGTTTTATTATTATGCAAGCTGTCACCAAACACCAAAGCCATACTGATGAAAAGGAGTCTGATAGCGCGCTAGCATACAACGCATCGATCGCTTTCTGTGGTCTCGGGGTTTTCCCGTCCGACCTAGTTCACCACGATTTGTACAGCATAGACCGTGGTATGTACAGAATGTAAAGTAAAGTTTGTTTTATTTAACGACGCCACTAGAGTACACTGATTTTATTTTTTTATTTTTATTTTTATCTTATCATCGGCTATTGGACATCAAGCATATGGTCATTCTGACACTATTTTTTTGTTTGTTTTTTTGTGTGTTTTTTTTAAAGAGGAAACCCGCTGTCGCTACATTGGCTACTCTTTTACTATAGGCAGCAAGGGATCTGTTATTTGCGCTTCCCACAGGCAGGATAGCACAAACCATGGCCTTTGATGAACCAGTTATGGATCACTGATCGGTGCAAGTGATTTACACCTATCCATTGAGCTTTGCGGAACACTCGCTCAGGATTTGGAGTCGGTATTGGATTAAAAATCACATGCCTGGACTGGGATCCGAACCCAGTACCTACCAGCCTGTAGTCCGATGGCTTAACCACTGCGCCACCAAGGCCGGTGTATGTACAGAATGCAGTGCATATAATAGAAGCCTTATCGCTTTAAGAATAACCTGTATTTACGGTAACTGATTTCTTCTCTTTCTATTGACCAAATGTGAAAATCTATAATAAGCAAGGCCGTTTTAACAGTAAATGTTTCCGACCGTTCTGACCGCTTCTCCTCTTCTCATCTCTACTGCCAACCGCCGTCATTGTACTTACCAGACGTTGCACTTCGTAATGATCTTTGTGTTGTTGTTGTTGCTGGTGTTGTTTTATTTGTTATTGTTGGGTTTGTGTTTTGTTTTGTTATTTTGTGCTTGGGTTTTTAAGGTTTTTTGGTGGGGGGTTCGGGGATTGAGGTATTGTTGTGTTGTAGATTTTGGAGCCGTTATATGGACCCTTTTACTACATTTATAAGAATATATATGTCTGGCACTAATAGTAGGCCTAGGCGTGCTACTGACTGTTGAAGCGAATGTGCTGTAAATTTTATAAGGGTATGGCGAGTGAAATGTTTTGGAGAGTTTGGGTCATGCTGTCCTATACACGCACTTAAACTGGATCCCCAAGTCGCTAAAGTATCCGTGTTAAGTGGCCACTGTACATAAATTCTATAAAAAGTTTTTATTTTAAACAAGTTTTTAAACACGTGAAAAGGAGCAGCAGATAAGCAGTGTTCAAACCTTCACGGATACTAGTACCCATTCAGCCTGACAACGTCACAGTATATCAATTAAGAAAGTGGGACTGTGGAACGCATTTAATTGCCTCTGGTATCTACGCCTGACCGTGGTAGATTAATCTACTAGGACAATACTCTGCATGGAGTAGTTATTAAATAAAATTAGAAGACAAACTTCTGAGAGAATAAATTGAAAACTAGTGCTTTTTCATTAAATTTCATTATTTTTAAAGAAGGCGACATGTGGAAAGGTGTCACGGGGCAGGAGGCAAGGCGCCGGGGAAATTAAAACTGGTATACACTGACTGTCGTATGCTTTTCTCTTCTGACAAAAATCGATGACTGTTCTGTTTCACGGATAATATTTTTGCTTGTCTTATTTCCTCAAGTCGTGTTTTTTAACAGCATTTTGTTCGTCCTGTCCTTCAGGTTCATTTAGTTTGGTGCTTATATAATTAGCCAGTTGATACAGCGGAAGCAACCTGTCCTGAAAACACATCTCAGATATGTGTGGGACAGCTGTCTAAGACTGCCAGATGTTAATGACAAGTGGTTGGTGAGAGACAAGTTGGTGCAGTGGTCTTACGTTGGATATTCCACTGTACTGTTCACCCACTCAAGAGTGAGACAGGACACTGACCCTATTTTAGACGTGTGGGACGGCTGTCCAAGACTGGCAGATGTTGATGACAAGGTTGCACACCACCATTTATTTTCCAATGGATCTACATGCTAATATTGCCTCGGATTAAATTGTGTCAAAAATAGCATGATATCGCAAGGATTAAGTGACTACCAATTTTGACTACCAAATCAATAGGGGTTGACCACAAAAAAAATTCATTATCCATCCAAATGTCGGGGCCCCGTCTCATTTTGCTATTATGCACCCATTTGCATCTGACCGCACAGCACAATTACAAATGCTTTTCCTTAGTAATGACAATACCAAATAATGTAAAACTACTGGGTCATTTAATTACTACAAAGGTCAATCTACCTGTATTCATCAAAGAAAACTTTGAAAAATAAATATTTATATTTATTATTATTTTTCTAATGAGGACCTATTTCCTAAACCGGACTATATGAAGCTGCTACAACTAGTAACGACAAGACAAATTGTGGTGTGGTGCCACAAGTGGTTGGCGAGAGACAAGTTTGTGCAGTGGTCTTACGTTGGATATTCCACTGTACTGTTCACCCACTCAAGAGTGAGACAGGAC